>BDUI01001983.1:11514-22320 GCA_002335545.1 Apodemus speciosus
TCCTTTCCTTTCCTCTCCCCTCCCATTCCTTTTCTTCTTTTTGGAAGAAAGTGTTCTCTGGGTGAAGTACTTAGACAGTTAAGACAGAAAGATTATAGCGAGTTCAAAGCCAGCCTGGATTATAGGTTAAGGATGAGGCAGTGTGAGCTGTCTCATCATTACTAGTTCTGTGGCCTTGGGCACGTTCCTTAGCCTTTCTGTGCCTCAGTTTCTTTGTACACCAAATAGAAATGCAGTGAYTATGCACTCAGTAGGACCGRAGGAGGATGAGACAGCTACATGTGTACAGCACGCAGCGGCAGGCGTGTGCCGAGCACTGCGTGTTTCTAAGGGTGGCGAACACCTTAAGCACTGCATGTTTGCAGATGCTGCTCTGCCTTTGACTTGAGGACCCGTGGAGTGGTTCTGCTCATTTCCCATGATGCAGCTCTTCTTCTATTGCTGGGTATATGAACTATTCCTATTACTTGAATATATGTATCTTTGTGCATTTTTATTTTGTTTTGAAGAATTATTTGTACGGCATATATCTTAAGTGGGAATTTCTAGGTCAAAGGTGATTTTTACTTTGCTATAATAATATCATCTGTGTTAAATCCAATTTCTAGGGTTGTTCAAGCAAATCCACTCATTTATTGTGCAGTCTTGTAGAAAACCAATAAATTAAAAGACAGAGGTTTAATTAAATGTTATGAATTACTATTTTATAGCTTAAGGTAGCTTAATAACTGGAATTTCCTATGCTTCAAATGGGCCTAGAAAATACCAGTTATATACTTGATATATTAGCATGATCAATATTTTAAGTATTTTCTATTTCTGTTTTGAGAGTTAATGAACAACGGTTAATGTTGTCATATCAGTGTTTGTGTAAGTGTTTGTCAGGGTTGATCTTGGTTCTGGAGAAAGCAGAACACTTTGGAGGAATTTGGAATGTGGGAGGAATAATGTGCTCTGGTTTGGGGACTCATGGCTTGTCAGYGGAGGAGAGGTCRTGCTCGGCACCCAGCCCTGCTCCACACTGGGTGCGAGGCTGAACTGTCCTCAGGAGTGAAGCTGGAGCGGCTCAGGTAGCCTCTTTCCCTCCGGGAGGCCCAGCTCCTATAATTCATGTTAGGGGCTTATGTGAGCCGAGAAGCTTCCATAAAGAAAACACCAACAGTTACATTTAAAATTGTAATAGTGAAAACAGTAGAGATTCGCCAGGATGTCACCATGATTAATGAACTGGCTAACTGCTAATGTCTGCTAGAGGTAGCTTGCTGAAGAAGGAGCTGAGTTGTCTATCGTGTGTGGAGGGGATTCTGGCAGAGCCACTTAGCAGCTTGCACAGGAGCCTTAGAAATACTCACGTTCCCAGTGAATTCCGGGGATCCCAGGACCTGCTCAGCAGCTAGAGGCAGGAGGATGGAAATCCAGCTAACAAAGGAGTGGTTGACTGTACTGTAACACCTTCTGTGTGGCCTGCTGTGCCGCACAATCATCTAAACTAATTTCTCATGAAAAGGTTATGATGTGATGCTAATGGTGAGTTAGAGTTGGAGGAACAACTGAGAGTTACATCCTCATCCTCGGGTGTCAGGCAGGGAGAGGGGAGGGAGGGAGGACGAAGGCGAGATAGAGACAGACAGACAGACAGACAGACATGCTCTCTACGCCTAGTATGGGGTTATGAAACCTCACAGTCCATCCTAAGTGATGAACTTTTTCCAACATGGCCACACCTCCTCATCCTTCTCAAACAGTTCCACTACCTTATGACTAAGCATTCAAATATTTGAGCCTCTGGGGAAGACATTCTTATTCAAACACCACATTCCACTCCCTGACCCCGCAGGCTTGTCGCCATATCATGATACAGAAATGCATTCTGTCCAATTTCAAAAGCNCCACACCTCCTCATCCTTCTCAAACAGTTCCACTACCTTATGACTAAGCATTCAAATATTTGAGCCTCTGGGGAAGACATTCTTATTCAAACACCACATTCCACTCCCTGACCCCGCAGGCTTGTCGCCATATCATGATACAGAAATGCATTCTGTCCAATTTCAAAAGCCTCACAGTCTATAACAGTCTCAAACTTCTTTAAAAGTTTGAAGTCTATTCTGTTCTGAGATTCATACAATCTCTTAACTGTAATCTCTTGTAAAATCAAAATAAAAAAGCAGRTCACATATTTCCAACATACAGTGTCACAGGATAAACATTCCCATTCCAAAACGTAGGGACGGGAGTACAGTGAGAAGATACTGGACCAAAGCAAGACTGAAAACCAGTTGGGCAAATTTCAAACTCTGTGTCTTCATGTCTGATGTCAAGGGCTCTTCAGATTGCCAACTCCTCTCAGCTTTGTTAACTACAACACACTTCTCTCTCTTGGGCTGGCTCTGACCTGTTAGCAGCTCTCCTTGGCAGGTACCCCTCAGCTCTGGCAGCTCCAACATCTTGGAGTCTCCAGTGAAATCCAGGCTTCACCTTCACAGCTTCACACAGTGGTTACTGTTGTCGAAAGATGGTGGTAATCACAGTTAAGCCAGTGGTGACTCTTAAATGTTAGTACATTGTAGAGGGAGCTCCAAAGCCCTGAACATACACTCTAAAGMGGACAGAAGGAGACATGGAGGACCGAGGGAGAGGGGGAGGGAGACAGAGATGGAGACAGAGAGAGGGAGACAGAGAGGGAGATGGAGGGGGAGGGGGAGGGGGCAGGACAGCGAGGGAGAGGGAGATGCAGGTGGAGAGGGAGAAGGAGAGGAAGAGGGAGTGGGAGACAGAGAAGGAGCGGGGAGGGGGAGGCAGAGGTGTGAGGCTCTGGCACTGGCACTGGCACTGACTGTGCCACTCTTTGTGTTGAGGGCAGGGTAAGCCGATTTCTAGCCTTACCGATGTCCTTGGAGTGAATTGTGAATTAGATGCTTCTTGGATGTGTTTGATGGCTTTATACCTGTGGCTGTCTGCTGATGGTTAAGTATTTCAGTCTCGCTCCCTTGGTATACAATACCCAATAGCAAATGAGCACTGGTCTGAAAATTCACCCTCCTCAGCTAAGTAGTGAGACTTATTTTAACTCATTCTTTTAAAATTTCATTCATTCATTGTTTTCTCTCTCTCTCTCTCTCTCTCTCTCTCTCTCTCTCTCTCTCTCTCTCTCTCTCTCTCTGTGTGTGTGTGTGTGTGGACATGTATATCACAGCATACACCCAGAGGTCAGAGCGCAGTCTGCAGAAGTTGATTCTCTCCTTCTGCTCCTGTGGGTCCCTGGAATTGAACTTCGGTCCTCAGACTCAGCAGCATGTGTCTTTACCTGTTGAGCCTCTCACTTGCCTATAACTTATCTTTCATTTCCCAGTTATGGGAACTGTTTCTGTTGTCATGGAGAATGCATTTGCAGCTTCTCTTCTGCAGACTTTGGCCCCAAATTTAATGAATTATTCTTTTGGTAATTTTAATTATTAAATTTCTAACCCTTACGGTTTCCATGATTTTTAAAAGACATGCAGATTCTAGTTAGAACACCTCTCTACTCTGTAGTAGACTGAAGYACCATTATGGCCAGCACTGTGGGTGCTGTGCTGGGTTATTTCATGCTCATTTGATGACATAGGTAGGTGCTGGSTCTAGGGGTGTGTCAGAACATGGGCTGTCTTTCCCTTGGTGACTCRCCTTATGAATAGCTGCTCAGTTAATCTTCCCCAGTAGTCACATTTGTTCATACCGAGCATGTGCCCTGTTCCAGAGGCAGAAGATGGGAGAAAAAGTTTACATGTCACTTTCGAAGGCACCAGCTGCCAGGTGGCCTGCTGGTCCCCAGGTCTGGGCTGGGCATTGTCAGAATTGCCTACTACAGTGTACAGCGTTAAGCAGCACCGTGTCTCTGGTGGACTAGTAATGCCTTAAGCATAGGACTAAACAATGTTTAACTTAAAGATCTAGTATGTGAGGATTACAAGTAATTACCCTTAATGGGAAGGAATAGGTTGTAATTTTTAAAATAATCGACACTGCATTCGACACTTAGTGAAGTCCACAGAAGACCGTCGCACTTTATTGCGTTTAGTACATGCTGGATCTTTGATATTAATGAACTTTATTTTTTGAACTGATTTTTTGACTGATTATCTTAGTACTTGCTTTTCTTCTGTGGCTCAGTAACTACCAAGGTAGCGATCTCAATTGTTTGTCGTTGTTGTTCACAGGCGGCAAACTCTGGTCACACATCAGTAAATTTCTGAACAGAAGCTCCCAAGAAAGCTTGGACATTCAGGAAACAAGGCCACCCGTGCCTCCTCAGGTGCACCTGCAGCAGCCCAGTGCCAGTCCTCAGGGCGGTGGCAGCCTCGAGTCCAGAGGGAGCGACCTGGGGAGCATGCTGAAGGTTCTGCCTCTGAAGGCTAGTCTCACCCCAAGTTCTCAAGACGATAGCAACCAGGAAGACGACGGCCAGGACAGCTCTCCCAAGTGGCCAGACTCGGGCTCCAGTTCAGAGGAAGAGTGCACAGCCGGCTACCTAACGCTGTGCAACGAGTATGGGCAGGAAAAGATTGACCTGGCCTCTTTGAACGAGGAGTCTGTCACACAGCCCGAAGGGGACAAGGCTCTTAGGAGTTTCCCAGCGTCCCTCACCACTGGCCCTGTGAGCCCTAGCACGCAGCTCAAGTTCTTCCCCGGAGATGAGGACCCGGAAGCAGTCTCTTCTCCTCGAACGTCTGACTCCCTCAGTAGGTCGAAAAACAGCCCTATGGAATTCTTTAGAATAGACAGTAAAGACAGCACAAGTGAACTCCTGGGACTGGATTTTGGTGAGAAATTACACAGTCTGAAACCAGAGCCTTTGAAAGCACTCTTTACCCTTGAAGATGGAGACAGCCCTTCTCAGAGTTTTGATACCGGCAAGAGCCAGGGAGAGAGTGAGGCTCAGGACTCCATCAGCAGGGGCTCRGACGACTCTGTCCCAGTTATCTCGTTTAAGGAGGCTGCCTCTGAGGATGTTGGTGGTGCTGAGGAAGGAAGGCCCGACCTTCTTGTGAATCTACCTGGTGAACTTCAGCCAACCAAAGAGGCTTCGGCAATGGACCCTACTAAGTTTTCACAGGCCAGTGCAGGCAGGCTGGGAAGTAAACTGCTGGGAGCCCCGGATGTGTTGTGCCTCAGGCTGAGCGCTGAGCAGTGCCAGGGCCTGGGAGAAGAAGGCCCAGAGGAACCGAGCAGTCCCACCCAGTTCTGTCCCGGTGCTTTGACCCCAGAGCACGATGCTCAGGCCGATCCTGGGGTGTTATTCATGGCTGCTGTTGATGACGGGGGCTCACGAGACCAGTCTCTGTTCTCCAGCTTGCATTCTGAGTCTGACGGGCCAGGGCAGGTGGAGGCAGCGGCCACTGCACAGGACTTGCAAGAAAGCCTCTTCCACATTTCTAGTCCACGCTCAGGTGCTAAAGAACACAGTRTACGCACAGACACTGCCACGTCGGAGGAAGTGTTGCTGTTCACAGACCCGACTACAGAAGAACAGAACTCCCTGGTCCAGAGAGAGTCAGAGGCCAAGGAGCGCCGTGTGGGAGCCAGGGAGGCAGACAAGGAAATCCATCAGATCTTTGAGGACCTGGATAAGCGATTAGCAGTAAGCTCCAGGTTCTTCATCCCCGAAGGCTGCGTTCAGAGATGGGCAGCGGAAATGGTGGTAGCCCTTGACGCCTTGCACAGAGAGGGGATTGTGTGCCGAGATCTGAACCCAAACAACATCTTATTGAATGATGGAGGTCAGGAACTTTCACAAATGCATTTCTTTTTATTCGCTGTTGCTTCCAATTAACTGAGTAGGCGTTTTATCTTGTAATTAGTATCTTCATTTCCTGTCTAGAGCTTCATTATCAGTGCGGCAAATTCACCCCCAGTAATAGCTTCTAGTACTTAATGATGCCATTATTCTTAATGATACTGTTTTTAGCTACAAAAGGAGTAATTACAGTTCGCTTCTGCAGAAAATGGAAGAGAAAAATGTTTTGATTTCTCCTGTCGTTTTGTTTTTAGGACACATTCAGCTAACGTATTTTAGCAGGTGGAGTGAGGTTGAAGATTCCTGTGACAGCGATGCCGCAGCGAGAATGTACTGCGCCCCAGGTTAGAGCATGCTCCTCCAATGCTTCGCTTGAAAGGTGGCTGTCTTCCCTCTGCCGAGCGGCTCACTCGCTCGGTGGGCCACTCGCCCCKTCAGCCCTAATGAAGAAAAGTAGGGCATCGAACTGTACGGGCCAAAGACAGGCCCGTGGGTGTGCGAACACACACACGCACACTTGCTGCGCTCTCTTGGTAAAAGCATTCATACGTCTGGAAACTCGCCRTGTTCTTTGAAGTGTCTTAAGGAAGGCCTTGTGTCCCCTAAGCCTCTCCACATGGGCGGACTTTAAATTTTATTAAGATACGCTCTGCTTTTCATTTTTAGCATCACAGATGTGTGTCTGTGGCYGTCCAGGCCTCTATTGGCAGCCATAGTTAAGCACATGCGTGGGGTTTGAGCTGCCCTCTTGTCAGTGCTCATGGGGGACTGTTTACACCCTCAGCCCACTCAGTTCTACTGAGCACTAAGTCTCAGAAAGGTGCAGAGTTTACTCATCCCTCGCCCACGCCCACGCCCACTGGCTGCCAAGTGTCTCAGGCTGATGGAGTGGACCTGCTCCACTGGGCGTGGTCTTTAGTCTGTGCTAGTTCGCCTTGCTTAGCGCAGCTTCGCAGGAAGGTATGGTTATGAGGAATGAAAGGGCTTTATTGTTTTTAGGGAAAACTTTCCTTGGTAAGAGTTGCTGGGCTGAGGATAGGCAGGTTTTCAACCCCATGCAAATTCCCAAACTTTCCCTCAAACAAGTACTGGTGACCCAATCCTGTCATGTAGTTAATGAATAACAAAACCATGGGATCAGACTGTTTGCTCCTATGTTTGCGCTGTGCCACTTTCCAACCTGGTAAGAACTAACATTTTAGGTTCCAGCTAGCATGGATATATTTGTTAATTATAGTGAGTTCGGAGGTTCTAGAGTCCACCTTAAACTTGTGAAGCCTGTGAGTAAGTGCTCTGTCCTGGAGTGGGGTCCGGTGTGCCATGTAGATCCGGTGAGTGTCGCGGGCGCATGCTTCAGTCCTAGCAGTGGCTGTTGGCCTGTTGGCCAGTTCTCCTTTAGTATCTGAGAGTTTCTCCATGATGGGATAAAATTATTCCACACAACTCTCAGTTTCACGTGCTGAGTTTATCAGTTTCCAAGTACTGTTCCACCTTAACAATTCCAAGTTTAACAGTTTTCCATGTTCACCTGCTTCCAAGCCCTGCCTCTGGGAATGCCACTCCTCACGTTTGGCCAGCAGGTGGCAGTACACCATTAATGGATTCTTCGATTTCTGCAGTCCCCTTCTAGGTTGTCCTTCATAGCATTTGGGGAAAAATCCAGCCAAACTGTAGTCTAAAGAGAGGCTTTGTTGTGATTGTTTGCATGAAAGAATTGCACCTTCCAGCTGCTTCGCTGCTCTGTGTATGAGCAACGGCTCGTTCCTCCAACCCTTGGGCAGATCAACTTAAGCAACAAGAAGAAACCCAGAAATGTAGATCCTTCCTTCTTATTAACAGGACCTCAAACCTAGAGAGGCAGAGCCTGCCCCGAGAGACCCTAAAGGGGTTGGAGCCTCAAGCTGCAAAGTGTCCCTTAGAACCGAAAGGGACGCTTGTCCCTTGTCTGTGGCAGAGAGCAGTGGTAGTGGGCCAGCATTTCAGTGGGTAGTGATCATAGCAGAAGGTAAACAGAGTCCCTGGCAGCAATTTCCCTCTCCCACATTCTCCCCTCCCCCCAGCTCTGACCTGAGTCCTGCTGAGATAGTCACTAAAACCAAAGCTCTGCTGTCTGGATAGAAAGTAAAGTCCAGAGGGTGCTGAGGAGAGCTTTGCCCTCTGTTTATCCAGTGCAGCCTGCCCCTCCCCTCCTCCCTCCCAGGATCCTTATCATCTGTTTGTTCAAAAAACATCACCCACCTGCCTGCACTTTATAATATCACTGCATCCTTTTATCTTGTGGATGATGTGCCTTGATATTTTGAGAAAAATTTCCAGTAACAGATTCGATTTACATGGACAGAAACTTGAGCAAATGCCAGGCTAGCAGGGGGCTATTATTCTGTTCTATAAATAAGTTTAGACCAGAAAACACTCACAGAAACCTGGGAATCAACATGTTTTGGTCTAATTGAGGGGAAAAGCAAGATAGATAAATTTTGAAATGCAAATGATCACCTTCTGTTGTTTAAGAATTGCTTCTGCCAACTTTGTGATCTTGGATTTAAAGCCACAGACCTCCAGCCATGTCTACGAAGGCAGTCTAGRGCTCACAAGTTTCTGCAATAAAACTAAGAAACTTGAAAAAAAAAGTTGCCCTTTATGCTAAAGCAAAGAGATCCAGCAACACAAAGACAAAACCCACAGAGCTCGGTCTGTCTGTGTCTGTGAAAAAGCCGGTGCCTTCAGTGGCTGCAGCTGCGGGTCCATCGAGAGGGTCTTGAGAATACRAATTCACAGGGCAGGCCTATCCCTGTTCTCGAAGTCGGACCTTTCAGGTTCATTTTGTGCCTTTCGGTTACTTAGCAAGGCTTTTATTAAATAAACATTACTCATGGTAAACGGCTTCTTTTCATACCACAGACACACAGAATGGGGGGGGGGAGAAAGAGGAGAAGCAGGGCGGTGATGTGCAGGTAGGCAGAGGGTCACGGCACTGAGTAGGCCCGCTGCCCTCTCTTGGCCCTGCCTCGGGGCTCCTGGATGCACTGCTCGCTCTCCTCCGGGGYGCTTGTCGCGGGAACGTGGATTTTATTTCTCATGCTATAGAAACCACAGCTTCACCAAGTTTTTGACCCAAAGATTTGAAATATTTCCCCACTTAGTAGCATAGAAGAAATTTTGCTACAACATTTTTAGTGTAACAGAAAAGTAAAATATAATGCCAGGGGCTGTAGCTAATGTTTTCATAGCTGTATCTTTTACCATCAAAGGCTGCTAGAAATAGAACTGATACTCTTAACCATGTGAAATACAAAGACTGATTGAAAWTTCAGTGTACAGGCTAGCTCAGGTGAGCAGAATCGGATCCATCKTAGTTATCAAGCTAATACCCTCGCCCACACGCCTCTCTGTCCTTAAACMATCTCCTGTGTATCTTCCACTGTTACTTTGCAACCATTGTGAACTGTTAGTTTTAAATACTTGAAATTTACATTGGTATTTCTCAGAGAAGAGTTCCCAGACTGGAGCCTTACAGGCGAGTGTGTGTGAACTGGAGAGGACCCACACTCTTCCCTGCAGCCTCATCTGCATGCTCCCAGACATCAGAGGACAGCTTTGCTCCCTCCGCTAGGTGATGTCACACTTGAAAACAGCTCACAGATGACAGTGAAAAACGAAACAGAATTCACTCTGCAGAATTCAGGGTAGAGCAGGACACTCAAGTGCCTCTGTCCCGTGCTCCCCAGAGAGTCCCCAGACCGACTAGTTGCACGTAGTCCATGAATATATTTTGGGGGAGTAGTCTCTCCTGCCCTTCTCCATAACCACCCTTCCCCTCCATTTCTTTCTTGGTAAGTGTGGTACTAAGCAGTGTACTTCAGTATCTTATATTATAGCTAGGATTCAACCCAGGGGTGGATTAATATGTTTTGAGACCATCAGAGACTTATTGGTTTAGAGATTTCGATGTCATTAAGAATTGCTWGGCCCTTAGGGTTTGTCCCAGACATGGCGTTAACGTTTGCATTGATCTTGGACAAGTTACTTAAGATTTTTCAGGCCTCCTTTTCATAGTAGTAAGATTGTTGAATAGAAATAATCACCTATGTGAATTATGCAACATGCTTCATATACAAAAATTGGTCAGAATTCAGTTCATCAGGTGCAGAATCCCACCTRACAGTTGAGTTCAAGAAATTATTTTACTTGGAAGACTTTTAAAGTATATTTTCATATGTCTATAGAGTTTTTTATAAAAACTATAAAGTATGGAAATGAGGGATTTATGGAAAAAATTTTCATTAAGAGGAAGAAGCCAGACACTTTAGACTACACCAAAAGAATCTTAACAGGAATAATAAGAATTAAAGAAGCGAGGTTTATTTAAATATGAGCATTTAAGAGTTGCAGAGTGATTTCAGTAAACAGGAACAAAATAAAGCTGTGTCCTCGGAAATTCTGAGGACGAATTCAGGAAATGGCCCTGTGGTCTCAGGCAGGCTTTTCCTCTTCTGGAGAAAGCAGTGGAAGGCAAGGCCAAGTTTAAAGCTAACTTGAGAAGAGTTGCATTTGTGGCTTGGTAGAATTGGCCCTTGAGCAAAAGGATCAGTAGGTCCCTGGTACATAGACATGTTTGTGTTTTTCTGCACTGATCAGCAAGTGTCTTTCATCTTTTGCCTCCAGTTCTTGCTATAAAGCCAATCTGTTTCCTTCAAGGTGAGTGAACTGTCCAGTTTCCAGAAAAGAGCAGGGGTCTCACACTTGCACCCCACTACGTGCCGAGGCAGAGGGCGTCGAGTCTTCAGAAGTCCTTCCTGTCAGCCAGGGAAGCTTGTCTGCCGCCAAGGAGAAGGGGGAACAGATGTGGGAGTGTGGAAGGCCTGAGGGCCTGCTGCCCTGGGGCCTACAGACCCAGCTCGGAAGGGTCCCGGAGCCTCACACGCACCCTAACGTGGCCTGGCACCTTCACCGAGCTCAGTTCCCAGTGTTTTGAGGTCACACTTCTTAAACTGGCTACAGGATGGAGAATGAGATGGTGGACACTGAAG
>BDUI01001983.1:102657-116044 GCA_002335545.1 Apodemus speciosus
TGTGTGTATGTTATTGTGTGTGTGGGTACTCCCCAGAAGCCAGAAGCAGGTATAGGTGTCACATCCCCCAGAGCTGGAGTTACAGGCAGCTTGCCTGACATGGGTGCTGGGAACTGAACTCAGATCCTCTGGAAGAGCAGTGTCTTACTTAGTTAGGGTGTTATTGCTGTGAACAGACACCRTAACCACTGCAACTCTTAGAAAGGCAAACATTTAATGGGGCTGGCTTACAATTTCAGAGGTTTAGTYCATTATCATCATGGCGGCCAGCATGGCAGCGTCCAGGCAGGCACGGTGCTGGAGAAGGAGCTGAGAGTTCCACACCTTGATCTGCAGGCACTAGAAGGAGATTGTAAGACTGGACATAGCTTGAGAATATATAAAACCTCAAAGCCCGCCCCCACTATGACATACGTCCTCCAACAAGGCCACACCTACTCCAAGGCCACACCTCCTGATAATGCTACTCCATGTGGCCAAATATTGAAACACATGAGTCTATGGGGCCATACCTATTGACACTGCAGCAGGAAGTGCTCTTAACCACTGAGCCATCTCTTCAACCCTGGGTTACAGTTTTAAACAAAAGCCACTCTAAGGAAGTGCCAAAGACACAGACGTAGGAATCGTGGCTGCTGGTTGTCTTTAGACACCTGGGAGAAGGAAGCCCTGTTGAAGAATTGGCTCCATCAGATTGGCTGGTGGGCATCTCCGTGGGGGCATTTTCTTGACTGCTAATTGATGTAAGAAGGTTCAACCCACAATGGACGTGGGGTTCTCTTCCTAGACAGGTGGACCTGGCTGCAGAGGAAGGCAGCTGTATGCGAGCGAGCCGGAGAGCACACCACTGAGCCTTGCTCCTCATGGTCTGCCTCAGTTCCTGCTTGAGTTCAGTCAAATATACCTCCTTCTTCCCAGGGTCGCTTTTTGTCAAAGTTTATTGCAGCAACAGAAAAGGGGGCAGAGAGCTGCTGAGGGATAGAGCCTTCCAGAGCTGCTGAGGGGTGGAGCCTTCCAGAGCTGCTGAGGGGTGGAGCCTTCCAGAGCTGCTGAGGGGTGGAGCCTTCCAGAGCTGCTGAGGGGTGGAGCCTTCCNGAGGGGTGGAGCCTTCCAGAGCTGCTGAGGGGTGGAGCCTTCCAGAGCTGCTGAGGGGTGGAGCCTTCCAGAGCTGCTGAGGGGTGGAGCCTTCCGAGGAGAGCACAGGCAGCTTGTATACAGACCCTTAGGCCGGAGACACATTGGCCTATTGGTGTTGGTTTAACAATTTGGTACTAACTTAGTGGCTTAAAGCCCACAAATTTATTATTTTATAGCCCTGGCAATCAGAGTCTAAAAAGCACACTGTCAACAGGTTGAGATCTTCTGAAGTTGAATCCTTTTCCAAAATATTCTTCCCAGCTTCCAAGACCACCTGCACACCTTGACTGTTTTGACATGGAAACCTCTGGTATGCTCTGGGCCTATGGCATAGGTATCCATAATCATTTCAGCTGATTTAGGGTCTGTTTCCCATGCAAGAAACCACAGACACCTGCCTGTGATGGGACCAAACCTCCTGAGCTACCAGCCCACTGCCTCTCTTTCTGATTCTCCTTTTGTTCTGGGTCCACTAAGAACTTGTTGGCTTTAACATTGTTTTTAAATGATGTTTTGTTTTATCTCGTCTTACCTTGTCTCAAGGTCAGTTTTAGGTTCACTGACAGAAAGGAATTAGTTTCCCATATGGCTTCTCCCCTGTAGTACATTGCTTCTCCAATGTAAGCAGTCTCCTTCAGGATGGTAAACTTATTTCATAGGACTGTGGACACCTTTGAGTCCTCCAGGTGAATTGACTACATTGGGGCTGGCTCTTGGCATTGTAAATTCTACAGGTCCAAGCCAATGGAAGTCATCTCCCGGTACTGCAATAGCATATGGAGTATTTTTCTTGCTCTGAGAATTCCCCATGAGGTAGATTCTTATATCCCTTCATTTAGCATTTTGGGGACTTGGGTTTGAGTGGATCTGCCCTGTGATGGAAAAACCTCAGTCCTGGGACTCGGGACTCAAGTTCAGTATGGCTGCCTGCCTAGAATCTCTAAAATCTCACATTTGATACAATTATCGTGTGTGTGTGTGTGCGTGTGTGTGTGTGTGTGTGTGTGTGTGTGTGTGTGTGTGTTGGTCTTTTCCTTTGGGAACATGCATAGGATTTGGAAGGAGCTGGAGGACAATCACATGTGAGAAGTCAACCAGAATTGTACTCAGTGCAAAGGGAGTGGGGCAGGTGGTGACACTCTTGGAGGAAGTTTAAGTGACATGGATTTTTGTTTGTTAAACAAACCAGAGGATTTCTGGCTTTCAATGTTGTGACGAATGGATACTAGGAAAACTCGGTCCATCTCTTCTGCTGTCATTTCTGTATGGCTGGGGCATATTAGCATCTAAGCTACAATGAGGGCAGGATCTTAGAATGAGGAGAACCCTTGATCTTGGATGTCCAGCCTCTGCAAGCATGGGGTARGACTGGCACCACCAGCAAACTAATGCCAACCTAGTGGGCTCAGGCCTGCTGTCTGAAGAGGAAGCAGCTTGGTCTGGCTAGCACGTGGTTCGAAGATTAATTTCGAAGGCCCTCTGGGATACCTGGGCTCTTGGTCGCCATCATCCTCTCTGTGACTGTTCCTGCTGACTGTGCCACGCGTGGATGGGACAGGGCTGGTGCAAGCACTTCCAGGAGGTTCAGGGAGGAGGGGCACCCACACAGACATGCACAGAGCATGGACTCACGGCATTCAAGTTCTCTTTGGCCCCAGGTTTAGGGATGCATGACCACATAGGGTGCTGATTTGGAAGGGAAAGCCTGGGCAGGCTAGGGGCTCTGACAGCACCTGTGTTCTGTGCTGGGGTCTCATTATTGCTCTCCAAGGGCCTTGAGCTCATCCAGGCCATCCCTGCCCCCACCCCGCCCCCAGTACCCAGCACACATTGCAGGCCTGTGCTCTCATGAATATGGATCCCAGCATCCCCCCACACCCTCCCTCCCCCAGGGATAGATGTTGGGGGCAGAGCTGTTGATTACATTTCCAGCCAATCATCGCCCATTAAGAGGAAGAGCATGGGCATTATGCCTCTTCAGCAAGGAGCCATTTGCATTCTGGTGGGCTGGGCCTGCTTTCTGGGCATGCATGGGCCCTTGGCTCTCAATTACGCTTGCATCCGCTCCTCCTCTGTGGTACTCTTCTCCTCTCTAAGGGTCCTGATTGGATTCACCAGTGGCTTTGTGTTCCTTACAGCTGTGTAGCATGTTCCAGGCTGGAAGGTGGGAGGACATCGGGATCAGGAGTGGCTGGAACAGGAAATAAATACCTTTCTGTTCTCTCCTTCCCTCCCCACCTTCCTTAAAAAGGAAGACTCCTGTCTTTCGGAGGGCACAGACCCAGCAGACAGTGAGGTACATGCTTCCCCACGCTCACCCTTTCGGAGTTCTTTGTCTCTACCCCATTCTCTAGAGATGCTGATTTTCTGATCCTGTTGCTTGGGGATATGTGAGGTCCGGTGCCTTCCCTTAGGTGTAAGGCCAGCTTTTG
Source organism: Apodemus speciosus (assembly GCA_002335545.1). Taxonomy (NCBI): domain Eukaryota; kingdom Metazoa; phylum Chordata; class Mammalia; order Rodentia; family Muridae; genus Apodemus; species Apodemus speciosus. The sequence goes on from BDUI01001983.1 coordinate 106,227, forward strand.
GGGGACACAGCCTCCCTGTCTACCTGGATTTCCAGCAGAGACCAGGAGGCCTGACCCCAGGCACAGGCATGTGGTACCCTAGTTCACAGACCTGCCCCCACCTCCCATCTGCAATAAACCTGGAAGACAGTGAGTCTCCTGTCTTCACAGGACCGTGTAATTTTTAACCGTCTTCTGCTGGATGTGATCCCAGGAAAGCCCTTCTCTGGAGTCACCCGGTGGCATTTGCCTGCTCCTGTTAAGGTTGGACAGCCTCGGGAGGCTGGCCTGGGGAAGGCAGTCTCCTCCACACTCCTCCATGAAGTCACCATGATATTGGCTTCTTCATTTCTCCTTCCTCCCTTCTTCTTCAAGGAGACTAGCATCTCTGAGATGGAGAAGGGGTGGCAGAGCAGAGAGGCGATGCGCACCAACCGATCAATCGGAGCCTGGTAGAGGGAGGTTACCTGTGTGTTTGTCAACAAGAAGAAATAAATAAGAGCAAAAAAAAAAATAGAAAGAAAAAAAAAGACAGCAGGCAGAGGCAATCAAATATGTATTTAATTAAAGCAAACATAGAAATAAAAGTTACATGTTGAATCAATAAACAGCACTTTTTTCCTACGTGCATTTTGAACAAGACAGATCAGAACCCTCATGATGAAGACATAATGTGTCACAATAATTAGGAACACAGACAAAAGAACAGCTAATCAGCATGCAAATGTATGCGGTGCTGGTGATTCAGACGAGGCAGATTCCTACCCCCTTTTTTTTGCTTGATTCATCTTCATTGCTAATCATCTGAAGGCTGCCAAATGTTCAGTGACACTAATGTATTATAGGTCAAGAGAGGCAGGTCCTCACCTATTGCCCCCCAAACAACATGCCTCCCTTCCCGGCTTCCTCCTCAGCGTTTTCAGCAATCATGGCCAGATGCAATCAGACTCCTTGAATAGGAACAACTGAGGCTTGTTTGTGGCTCTGCTTCATTAGAATCAGGAGGCTGAAGAAAGGAATAAATTACTTAATTGCACAAAAAACTTGCAGCCAAAGTGCTGGTGAGAGAATCTGATTGTGTGGCTCCGCATCGGGCCACTCTTGGAATGGGGCGTCTTAGAATAGCTGGGTAGCTTGCCTCCCAGATCCAGACAGATTTGGGTGTCCTCCAGAACAGATGGCTGCAATACCATCTATTCTTCTCTTTGTCAGGTTCCTCCGTGTATTTGATCTTGGTCCCTCTCTGATGCCGGTTGTATTGGTTGTAACACAAATATGCATTCAGATCATACCCATTGAGTCTGGCCTCTCCCAACTTTTGTTCTTCCCCCCAGTTCTTTTTTTCCTCTTTATAAAAAAAAAAACCAACAAAAAAACTCTTCTAATTTTTCCTTTTGAGAAGATGATCAAGTTGAATTAAAGCCTTGTTGTCCAACTTTTGAATGTTCGAGCAACAGCAGGAAAAGGAAGACTGCGCTGGCTGGCAGCGGCTTGGATGGAGGAGGAAGGCGGTGCTGACAGAGAGAGCAAAGAAAGAAAAAAGTCATGCTATGTGCCAACTGCTGGGACTTGTTTCTCACCTCTCAGACTCCTAATCTATTAAAAAGGAAGACCCAGTGCATTACGAGCCAGCGCTGTTCATATAGAATGGAGAAGGAGAAGATAAAGCAAGGCAGAGCTGTCCCAGGACACCTCTGTTCTGTGGCTTGATGGCCTGTCCACCCAGCCACCGGGCCTCTCACTCACATTCCGCTCAGGGTTTTTGGTCATGTGCCCAGCTTACGGGTGGTCCTAAGATCTTGAAGAAAGGACTTCATTTTCTCTGGGAAGCCCCTTTAGCTGTGTGCCTGTGTGTATGCTCTACTGGGAAGCAGAGGAAATAGAGTCAGGGGTTGGAATAAAACAAGAGGCCCAGGCAGGAAAGGAATTATGCTTGCATTTCATCTGAATGCCTTTCCTCAGATGAGGGGGCTCCGCTGGTCCCCTGGAAAAGGGAGTGGCCGAGCTGACTCACTACCCCCCCCCCCCCCCCCACGTCTCTCCCAGGCTTCTCTCCTCCATTTGCTCCTTCTGCTCCTTCCACCTGCCAGTCCCTCCCGGGCTCTTCCCAAGCCTTGGCGCCCTTTCGGGTAGATCTTAGAGTCGATCCTAAGCCCTCAAGGAGGCAGCTCTGCCTGCAAAGACCGGAGAGTAGGCACACTTCCCCTTCATCGGTCTCTTTACTGAGTCACCATCTTCTTGGCAGCTCCTAATCCCGATGTGAGACTTAAATCTTAAGTATTTACTTTCACATAGCAGATCTTGTCTGTTGTTTCTCTCAGCAAGGCAGAGGCAACGTCTCTCTCAGCCTCCTTTCCCCGAGTCTAGACCCAGACTTGGCCTTCAGTAAGTATGCAATAAATACTTGTTTAAACCAGTTACTGATTTTATTTTTGAAAGATGGAGTCTCATGTAGCCCAGGCTGGCCTGTGTGGCTGAAGCACACCCTGAACTCCTGACCCACTTGCTCCCTCCTCCTGAATACTGGGACTGCAGGACCACGTCTACCTTGCTAGGTTTATGCAATGCTGGGGACGGAACTCAGAAGCTCAGGCATGGTGGGAAAGTGCTCTGCCAGCTGAGTTACATTCGAAATTTGGAAAAAAAATTATCTTTGAAACTTGCATCGCCTAGGTGCCAGTCGCCTTTTCCAGAGCTACCAGTGACCGCTGCTCAGCCAGAGCTACCAGTGACCACTGCCCTTTCCTTCTCCTTGAGCTATCAGTTTTATTGTATCGACATACTAAGAGTATGTGTCTGCCATCCCCGTGGTTCTATGAAGTCTTCTGACAAGATTGCTGGGGAGCAGCTAGGTAGGCTTTGTTGTGTGTGGAAATGGAGAGGAGTCGGGAGAGGAAAGTAGAAGCTAATAGGGGGGAAGATATTATAGAAGTAGTATGAGTGCACGTGTGTGCACATGTTGTCATGTATATGTGGGTATGCACATGTTGTCATGTATATGTGGATATGCACATGCATGTATATATGTATATGAGTGTATGTATGTATGTATATGTGGGTATGCATGTGCATGCATATATGTATATGAGTGCATTGTGTGCACATGCGTGCATGTATATGTGGGGCTGCACATACATATATGTATATGAGTACATGTGTGTATATACGTGTGTGTATATGTTGGTATGCAGATGCATGCATGTAGGATTATGAGTACATATGTGCAGATGCATGCATGCATATATGTATATGAGTGCATTGTGTGCACATGTGTGTATGTGGGTGTGCCCATGCATGTATATATGTATGTTTTCATGGGCATGTACATGAAGGTATATACATGTGTACATTTATGTATACATTAGTGTGTGTATATGTATGCATGCATGTGTGTTCAATGTCCTTTCTATGTTTCCTTGCACTGTCCTATGCCACCTATATCCCAGTTGCAAATGTTAGAGAGATTGCACATGAGTCCCACACAGATTGAAAAGGAAGAAAAATACCAGTTTGGTTTGAGGAAATGTGAGTCTAGCCTAATGCTAATTCCAGGAGCAGGGCAAGCCAAGAGAGTCACGGAGAAAAGGGTCCCTTCCTGTTTTGATTTTTTCCTTTTCAAATGCTCACTTCACAGCAGAGACTTTTAGGGGTTAAATGTTCCCTGTCCAAACTCCAGGCCCCAAATCAGGACAGGTATTAATTATATATTTTTGGGGGTGGGAAGTGACAGGCCCCTTTCCGTCAGTCAGACTCACTTGGGTCAAATGAAACAAAACAAACAACACAACACAGTTGGTTTTTTTTCCCCCCCTGGAACTTATTGTCACTGAGATAAATTGTGTGTGTGTGTGTGTGTGTGTGTGTGTGTGTGCGCGCGCGCGTGTCTGTGCTGAGGCTCACACCTAGAGCCTTCCATAGAGCCTTCCATATGCCGGGTAAGTGAGGTGCAGCTGAGCTAGCCTGGCCTCTGGGTAGTTTATTCYTTCCTGGTCTTACAGTTGTAATGACTCCTTTTTCCCAGCAAACTTGGCGAGACTTCTTCCAAGAGATATTCTCAAACTTTGGAAGATCCTTGCACACACAGGCATGATGGGAGTGGAGAGTGGGGTTGGGGGAGGGGTTCCCAGTGAGCCATTCAGCAATAGGTATTTTGTTCCATGTAGAACTGGCAGGAAGAAGACCAGAGCAGGCCCCAGACCCTCTAATCCCTTATTGCCAGAGTCCGAGCTCCATGCCAAGAACTCGACTTTTGGAGAATGGCAGTCTTGGGGGGAGGTTCTCATCTCTGTAGGAAGCCGGCAAGCAGCATGGGCGGCGCTAGATGGAGTCTTCTATAGCCGGTCCAGGGCCATCTGATTATTCAGTTGGTGGTTTTGTTTTTTTATGGTCCAAGTAAGCCCCGATCTTCCACGAGAACAAAGCGGAGTATCCCACCGCCCGGCTGGCGGCATTGGCCGTCTTGGGCTCCTTAGAATCGTCTCCGTGGATACCTTTCTTCCCTTCTCCTTAGATCTTTTTGTTTGTTTGTTTGTTTTCTTTCTCATAAAATAAGAAAGCCGTGCCTCTATGCCTTGGCAGACAGCTGTCTGAGATCCTTCCTCCATGGGGGTCTCACCGTTGGGCCCCCGCCCCTCCCAGCAGTGCCGGCAACAAAAACTCCTCCTGCTTGGCCTTTCATGAGGAAGGAGCTGCTCCTAAGCCGCATGTGAAACCCTGGCACCCTCTCAAAGAAACCTGGGAGGGGGCGGGGAGGAGAGTTCAAGAGGGAGGTGGCGTCATGCCGGAAAGCTCCCCCAGGCCCCCTCCGCAGACTGGCTGAGGGCCTCCCTGGGGTCCTCGGGGAGTGGGAGCCTCCCACACTGGGCATTGTGTCCGCCCCGGCTCCTTAGACCTTACTCCAAACAGCCGGAGAAAGAGATTCCCATGGGATAGAGCAGAAACCCATCAGGCTCTCCTTCCATCCACCGGGGCTTCAGGTTAGCTTTGCCTCACCTCGCCCCCCTCCCCCCGCCCCCCCGTCCTCCCCCACCCCGGGACCAAGTTAGCTCGAGACTCTTACTGGCGAATGCCTTAACCAACTGGCTCCTGGGTTCATCTTGGTTTTTGTGCCTCTTTACCCAAGCATGCACTTACGGCTAGACCCTGGGAAAGTCAGACAATGGAGCCTTGTCCAGTGCGTTCTGTCAAGGAGGAAAGGTGTGAGCGATGAATTCAGCGTGTGGGAGATGGTTGGCTGAGGGTCTGTAGCTTCTACCCGACCTTCCAGGGAGAAGATGTCTCTTGGATGGGCCCTTCTCCCACAGAGCCATGTGCCAAAGGGCTGGGATACTTCTAGTGATGCTGGGAAATGGCCCCACCCATCTTGGGCTCAAAGGAATAGGAGCTGTTGACAAAACCAAGCTGGTGACCACCTGAGCGAGAGAGAGCCTCGTCTATCTCACTTGTGCAGGATGGTGACCCACACAATGCGTGGCTCCCTGCCAGGCAGGCAGAACTTTCRGAGCTAGAGGGATCCTGGAGGCCCAGGCTTCTCAGACATAAATTCTCCTCACTTCGTTGCATTCCAAAAGAGAGAAGCTTCCTGCCTCTGGGATCTGTGGAACTGACACCTCGGCAGCCATTGAGGGCACGGGCTCACCTGGCATTCTGTTCTGCTTAGGAGAGGCCCCGGGTGCTGAGCCTCTCCGCTGAGGGTACTTATTACCCTGATTTTAGCTGGAAGCCCGGGGCAGGAAATGAGTGTTGGGTGGTATGGGCAGAGTTATTCTTAAATTCTTTCCCATTTACTTATTTACTTACTTGTGTGTGTGTGTGTGTGTGTGTGTGTGTGTGTATGTGTGTGTACACACCACTGTGCACATATGGAGGTCAGAGGACATCTAGGGGTCAGCTCTCTACTGTCATCTGGGTCCAGGGACTGAACTCAGATTGTCAGGCTTGGCGGTGAGTGACCTGTATGTATGGAACTGTCCAGTGAGCCATTTTTAGTCCAGATTGGCCATTTGCTAACTACAGCACTGACTGAGCAAAGTGGTATTGGCTTAGCAGTGCCTTAGAATAAGGAGATGGTGGAGACAGAGAGGTCTCTGGGACCCGGCTGGGTACAGGTGGCCATCCATACGGTGCCGACTGTCACTCCCTGCTGACGCTGCTGTTAGCTGGTTTGGAGGAAGGCTGTGATTGTGTGAAGCAGATGTGAACACTCAGTGGTTCCTTTGTGTGATCACGGGACGATGTCATTGGTAATTCTCTGTTGACTGTGAGGGACTTGGGGTGGGCTTGTGACCCCGCTCTCTGACCTCCTCTCTGGTTGCAGGGCCTGGCCACCTTGTTTTTGACTTTTTTTTCATTCTCCTCTCTGTGTTTCCTGTTTTTGTAGCTTTTCCCTCCTGCTGTATCTTTCCTGTGTCTGTTTGGGTTTCCAGATGTTGCAGCTATTGGCTATTTTGGTAACTATCTGGGTCTCACAAGATCTGGGAAGGTGGAGTCGGGGTGGGGGTGGGGGGAAGACAATGGAAAAATCCTATATTGGGGCGAGGAAAATTCCATATATGTTTTCCAGGCTGGATAATGGGCCAGAGACATGGATTGGATGTTGTCAGAAACTGACTGGGACATCCAAGTGAGACATAGTAACTTCAATTGAAATGTTCCCAACTGGGGCTGGGGAGAGACGGCTCAGCCAGGACAGTGCTCACTGTGAAGCAGGGGGGCCTGAGTTTGGTTCTCAGAACCCACATCAAATACGGGGCTGGTGAGAGTGCTTACCGTCCCGGCACGGGGGAGGAGGCGGCTGGAGGGTTCAGGGGTGTGTGGCCATCCATCCATCCCCCCATTGGCAAGTTCCAGGCCAAAGAGAGAAGCCCCCTGTCTTAAACTCAGGGTGAACAGTTCCCTGAGAAACTCCAGAGACATCCAGGGCTGGTACCTGCCCACCATATCCATGTGCACACACATAATGTTCATTTGAACATATGTGCACACACATGTCTCCAGACAAAAATCTCCATACAAGAAAACAGCCACAATCCCAACTATGTGCTCTTCCTCCAGCGCGGGGGTTTCCACTCTGGGCCCTCCCTGTGGGCGATCCCCAGGCGTGGGCTTTCACAGTTCTTACTGATACCTTTCCTCTGCTGGCGTCTAGGTTTTAAAACACCTCACCAGTACAGCGCTCCTGCCGTGGCAGAAGAGAACATATTCCTCTGTACATAGGAATGAAAGATGCCACGGAAGACATATGCTGCTCCGATGGGACTCTAATAGATCCCTGGCAGAGGCGGTGATGCCCAGGAATTGGGTCTGAGCGATGCCTATAGCAAGAACCTCGGTAGTCAGTGCCGCGTGGGCCAGCTCCCGCAGCTGATTAAAATGCTTCCTCTACACCATTTAGTCAGCCGCTCTGTGGGCGCCTGAGGGGATGGCATAGCTGGGCCGTGGGGAGTCCCTTCTCTGCGGATAGTGTCTTCTCTCTGTCTTCTCTCTGCTAGACTGTGGGCCACACTGTTATCTGAAGGCTGGCTTCAGATGGCATTGGCGGGCAGGCGGGGCTGGGGCCTAACCACTGGTATGTAAGAACATACAGAGACGGGGCAAGCTCCTGGATCTTCACTCTGTGGCCGAGGTAGAGGACGTGGGACATAGTTAGAGAGAAACTGAAGCCAGAGGAGGTGACATAGAGCAGGAACAGTGGCCTGGGAATCAGGGTGTGTGCCTCTGACCCAGGGCTCTTCCCACTCAGCAACCAGACTCCCCCACCTCAGTGGAGAGCTTCCCAAACCTTCCCAGACGCCTCTCAGATCACCTTCTTTCTGTTCCACCACAAGTTTCAAACTGAATAGTTACACATTTAGAGAAACAGTTTATTAAATTTTTTTTTTAGAGGCAGGATCATAGGCTCCTAAATTTTGACTTCCTGCCTCAGTCTCCCAAATGCTAAGGCTACAGACACGTACCACCACACCCCACTGAGGAATGACTGTCCTGGGTTTTAGCAATTATTTAAGTTAATTTTTATTTTTGTGTTGAAAGAGGGTCTTATGTAGCCCAGGCTGGCCTAAACTCACTACATAGCTGAAGATGATTTTCAACTTCTCATCTCACAGAGTGCTAGGAGTCCAGGCTGGCACACCTGGCTTACGCCATGCTGGGGATAGAACCCAGGGCCTGCGCATGTGCTCCGCACTCCACCAACAGAGACGCACCGCCAGCCTGAAAGGCACTGGCTGTAAATACTCTGAATGGGTTATGTTAGGAGTGCTCCAGGTTATCCTCCCTACTCAGAATCTACATGATATCAGGGCCAGGGATTGTGGACCACACACATACAGCCCCCAAACAAAACTAAATGTGTAGATGACTCAGCTTTCCCCAAGAAGGGTCCCCTAAACACCACAACAATTTATTCCTGCCCCATAGTCAGGTCCTAACCACTTAGGACTTAGGATAAAGGGAGCTGGCTTCTGCAGTTTATAAACACACACACACACACTACACACATGAAATGCATATGTAACATGTGAGAACAGGCTAGAAACCTGAAGGTATAACAGCAACTTTTAATGTTAACTTGCTATAACCTAGATTACTTAGGACAAGAGTCTTAATGAGGAATTGCAGGTCATATTGGCTTATGGACATATCTATGGGAGATTGTCTTGATCGTAATTGAGGTAGGAAGACCCAGCCCACTGTGGGTGACACCATCCTGAAGTATATAAGAGTACAGAAAGTCAGCGGCCAGCAGCTGCCAAGAGTGCGTTTGTTTCTCTCTGCTCTGGATGGTGGATGCTTGAGTTCCTGCCTTGACTCCCTTCAACAATGGACTGTGACCTAGAATTGGAAGCTGAGATGAAATCCCTTTTTTCCCCAAATTGCTTTTTGGTCAGTGTGATGGTTTGTACATGCTCGGCCCAGGGAGTGGCACTAGTACAAGGTGTGGCCATGTTGGAGTAGGTGTGTCACTGTGGGCGTGGACTTAAGACCCTTACCCTAGCTGCCTGGAAGTCAGTCTTCCACTATCAGTCTTCATATGAAGATATAGAACTCTCAGCTCCTTCTGCACCATATCTGCCTGGATGCTGCCATGTTCCTGCCTTGATGATAGTGGGACGAATCTCTGAACTTGTAAGCCAGCCCCAATTACATGTTATCCTTATAAGAGTTGCCTTGGTCATGGTGTCTGTTCATAGCAGTAAAACCCTAAGACAGTCAGGGTATTTTATCACAGCAACAGAAATAAGACAAAAGGGAAGGAATCGTGTATGTGTACTGGTCCTCTTGGGTATTGGTGTGACAGACAATTCCCTAGGAGATGATGGAAAAACTGTGACCTTGACCATTGACAGGCATAGCTTCCTATGGTGCAGATGAGAGTTAAATTATTCTTACTTTGCACATGTATGACTGAGTCCCAGAGAAAAGCCCAAAGGAAGAACCAGCCATGATGGCCGTTTCACACATGGGAACTACTGATGGCCTTGATAAAATGCAGCCGAATGTCTTGCTGTGATCTCAAGAGGAGAGGTGGCAAATGCTTACAGTTCCATGGGGAATGTGAGAACATGATGATGGCTTGCTGCTTTGGGATAAGCTTTGGCTGTGAGCTGGAAAAATCCCTAAGTAGCAGTGATTTAAGACAGAAGAGAATTTGCCTATCTCAGGCCAAGGTCCTCTGCCTTCCTGTAAGTTCTACTTCAAAGCCCAACKCGGCTGCCTGTATTCCAGGCGGCAGGTGGTGAGGACAGAAGGAAATCAGGCTCCTTTAAAGTATACTCATTCAATGCTCTCTCTCTCTCTCTCTCTCTCTCTCTCTCTCTCTCTCTCTCTCTCTCCCTCCC
>BDUI01001984.1:19897-34576 GCA_002335545.1 Apodemus speciosus
TTCCAGGGTGTGTTCCACGGAAATGGTCACCAGGCATTGGCTCCACTACTCAGGCAGCAGGCCACCTTAATTCAGGAATTTGTAGACCTCGAGGAACAATGAACTTCAACTTCACTCTGAGAGTTCCATCCTATGTGGGAAGCAGTTGCTAGCAGAGCTCTGAAACTCCTGCTCAAAAAGGCTGGGGGGGAGGGCACAGTCAATGCTAAGAAAATCCTGGGTGATTCTCCTTTTAATACATTAGGTGCCCAAATGAAGTACCCTTCAGGAATCCTAGCACAAGTGAGACAAATCTTTCTCATGGCCTGGAGACAGCTACCCCCCAAGACAGGGTCGTCTGCCACTGTAACTATATATAGGGTTCCTGTGGACCACTTCAAGGTCCAAACAAACCCTATAACTCATTTATCAGCCGCCTCACTGAGACTGCAGAGCTTATCTTTGGGCCCCTAGACCCTGAAAGTCCATTCCTCCAACAGCTTGCTTTTGAGAATGCAAACCCATCCTGCCAGGATGTGCTTAAACATCATCTTTCTAAATCCTTGGCAATGTACATTCACTTATGTGCAGGCGTGGGATCCAGCCATGCCATGGGGCTGGCAATAGGAGTTGCACTTCAGAAAGCAGGCATTCAGACACAGTCAAAAACTTGCTTTAATTGCAAACAGCCCAGACACTTCCAACTTGACTGTCCTCATCCCAAAGCTACCAGAAATTCTTTGCCCCAAACTTCAGCTCCTCAATCCACAGGTCCACCTGCCCTAAGGCAAAGACCTCCAACTACCCTTTTCCCTCACTACCACAAAGGTTATCTTTGGCAATGGGACTGTCTTTCCAACATAGATAGTTTTGACCGTCCTCTCTCTTCCTGGCCTTCGGAATCGCCCTATGGGGCAGCCACCAGCCCCCTACTCAGGGACCAACCCTGGGGTGATTGGGTTTTTCCCACAACAGCAACAACAGCAATTAGAACAGCCTACAGCCGTGTTCAATATCCCAGCTGCAACGAGCTACCCCAGGCAGTGCAGGCTTGGACTTGTGCGCCACCACCAGCTCAATATTAAGGCCTGAGGATGGTGTGCAGGTATTTCCAACTGGAGTTTATGGTCCCCTACCACTTGGGACATTTGGCTTAGTTATACGAAGGCTTCCTTGTCTAAAGGAGGATTTCAAGTTATTCCCACTCCTGTAGACTCACCACATGATGGTGAAATTGTAGTCCTAGCCAGAGTTTTAGAAGGACTTATGTCCATCTCTTCAAGACAGTCTATAGCCCAATTACTCCTCCTTCCACAAGCTGCCCTCCACAACCCTATTAATAAGGAACACAGGGACCAGGGGTGAACAGGAATAGCAGATGCTTCATGTATACAAAAGATTTCTCTTTCTTGCCCAATGCTTACTTTAAAATTAGATGGCAAGGCTTTTACAGATCTCCTCGACTCATGAACAGATGCTACTGTTATTTCTTCAAAACATTGGCCTAGCAGCTGGCCATTAACAGTCTCTATAACACATCTGCATGGTATAGGCCATTCCAATAATCCACAGGTCAGTGCCAAGACACTTACTTGGACAGATGAGGAAAGTAATTTGGGGCAATAGGAGTTGCACTTCAGGAGTTGCCCTTTTGTAACCAAGGACCTCCCTGTTAATCTTTGGGACTGAGATATTCTTTCTCTGATGATTGTTATCATGTGAAGCCCCAATGAGGTCATTACCAAACAAATGTTGGCACAAGGGTTCCTCCCAGGATACAGACTGGGTAAGGAAGCTCAAGGCATTACATGCCCAATACAAGTTCAACCAAGACCAATTAGACAAGGACTAGGCTTCCCAGACTCCCTAATGGTCACTGCCATGTCTGCACCCCCAACTCATGCAGATAAGATCTGCTGAAGGGACTACCCCCCCATGTGGGTTGATCAGTGGCCCCAACTCAAGAAAAATTAAAAGCAGCTCGAGAGCTAGTGCAGGAGCAACTCATCAAAGGTCATGTAGAACGTTCTTCTTCCCCTTGGAACACACCCATCTTTGTCATTAAGAAAAAATCCTGGTAGATGGAGACTTCTACAAGACCTTAGAGCTGTTAATAAAGTTATGATCCCTATGGGGGCTCTTCAGCCTGGTTTACCTACCCCGGCAGCTATTCCCAAGGACCTTTTAAAAATCATTATTGACTTAAAGAATTGTTTCTTCACTATTCCCTTACATCCTAATAACTGCCCTCATTTTGCTTTCAGTCTCCCACAAATTAATTTTCGGGACCCATGGACAGGATCCAGTGGCGAGTACTTCCCCAGGGCATGGCTAATAGTCCTACCCTGGCCCAGAAATTTGTTGCTCAAGCCATCTACCCCATTCGAAAAGCATGGCCAAAAATTTATTTTCTTCATTACATGGATGATATTTTTCTTGGAGCTCCTACTGGTGCTCAAGCCTTACAATGCTTCCAGCAACTCCAGGAAGCTTTGACCTCTCAAGGTTTGAAAATTGCCCCTGATACGATTCAATTTCAAACTCCTTACTCTTACTTAGGCTTTCAGCTTTCACAAGATCATGTTTTTATCCCAAAGATAGAACTCCATTTAGCTTCCCTAAGGATTTTACATGACTTTCAACAACTTTTTTATAATTTGCAGTTCCTTCGACCTTATCTTAAAATTTCCCTGGATGTTTTGCTTCCCCTTCATGATTTATTAAAGGGAGACACCCATCCACTTTTGCCTTGCTCATTTAACCCTCAGGCTTTAACAGCGCTTACAGAAATTGGGCAGGCTATATCTTCACAGACCACTTTTCAGTTTAACCCTGACTTTCCCCTACATTTTATTGTGTGTGTGCTACTTCTCATTCTCCTTTGGGTGATTTTTGGCAATGGGGTTCAGGAACTTTTTTCTGTGTCGCCCCTGATATGGGCCCCCCTCCATTCTAAGCCTAGCAAAGTTTTAGCCACCTATTATTCCTTGTCTGTCAATTTAATTTTAAAAGTCAGGAAACTGGCCAGACAATATTTTGGCAAAGACCCTGACATCCTTATAGATCCTTATACCTCAGAGTAGGTTGACTAGCAGATAGACAATGATTGTGCCATCGCATGTGCTGCCTTTGCTGGCACTATTGACAATCATTTTCCCAGTGATCCCCTTAAACAGTTTGCTAGAATCCACCCATTTGTGTTCCCCAGAATCACCTCCAAGCAACCACTTAAAGAGGGAGTTGCTGTTTTCACTGATGGCTCCTCAAATGGATGTGCTGCTTATGTCCTAGGTGATAAGGCTTTTGTGTCCCATTCTCCATATTCCTCAGCACAGCTAGTTGCGTTATTTGCTGTACAGCAGGTCTTTGAAAGATTATCTTCTTCTCCCTTTAACTTATACACGGACAGTCCTTATGTAGCTAACTCTATCCCACTCCGCAATACGGTCCCATACATACAGACCACCTCTACTGCCTCCCATCTATTTGCGAAAATTCAACTGCTTATCCTTACAAGAACCACTCCATTCTTTGTGGGTCATCTAAGAGCACATACAGGCCTAAAGGGCCCCCTCTCTGAAGGTAATGCTAAGGTATATGAAGCTGCCCCCCTTGTTTCTGTCACTTTGTCCACTCCTTTAATAAAGGCTCAACAAGCGTATACTCTCCATCACCTCTATGCCTCTACGTTGAGACAGATGTTTAAAATTTCTAGGGGACAAGCTYCATCTATAGTCAAAAACTGCCCAGCTTGTGTCTCTTTACTCCCCACTCCTCATTTAGGAGTTAATCCAAGAGGTCTGCTTCCAAATGAATATTGGCAGATGGATGTGACTCACGTCCCTTCATTCTGAAGGTCCAAATACATTCACGTCACATTGATACTTTTAATGGGTTTATCTTTGCTTCCCCCCTTTTGGGATGAAGCCTCTTGGGATGTTATTTCTCAAGTTATTCAATGTATGATGGTTATGGGAAAGCATCAAGTCATTAAAACTGACAATACGCCAGGATACACAGGTGACAAGTTCCAAAAATTCTGCTCACTCTTTGGTATTAAACACATCACTGTATTCCTTACAACCCTCAAGGTCAAGGAATTGTTGAAAGAGCACATCAGACTTTAAAAACTATGCTTCAATGTCTTTCTACCTCCACAGATACTTCCATGACTCCTTCACCTCGCAATAAACTTGCTCATGCCTTGTTTGTGCTTAATTTATTGTGATTAGATAATGATGGATGTTCAGCTGCTGATCGTCATTGGCATTCTGGTTCCAAACATTCTCATGCCATGGTGCTTTGGAAAGACCCCCTTACCAATCAATGGCAAGGACCCTATCCTGTGTTTATTTGAGGTAATGGCTCAGCTTGCAGTTATGATCAAAATAACTCTGAGCCCAAATGGCTCCCAGAATGCCTTGTAAAACAAGTTAATCCTATGTCCAGAGTGGAGCACTCACTTCCCCCTGAGACTCATTTTCCTTCTCTTGCAGATGCTGCTACCTCACCCAATCCAGATGCTTCTGATGATCCTACCATGGCAAGTTGCACTGGGGACTGCAATCAAACTGCCTCATAAGCTCTCTTCAGGAGTGCCCTCTAGGCACTTGGTTTGGAATTTTACATGGATGGTCCTCTCAGATAAGAAGGACCCTGTCTGCTCTATCTCTGCTGTTATTATCTCTGTCCTACTTGGCCTCGGAGCTGTGGGAGTGGGGACAGGTATTTCTTCCCTTGTTCTTTCTAACTCTAGGTACACAGAGCTAAGTGCCATCATTGATCAAGATGCCCAGTGCCTTCAGCAGGGGATAATTGATCTCTCCGACTCCTTTGACTCCCTAGCTGAGGTTGTCCTCCAAAATAGGCAGGGACTTGCTCTCCTGTTCCTCTAACAGGGCAGACTCTGTGCAGCTTTAAAAGGAGAATGTTGTTTCTATGCTAGTAAAACAGGAGTTGTAAGAGACAGCATGAAAAAAGTTAGAGAAGGATTAGAAAGAGAGAAAGAGAACAGAAAGAAAACTGGTATAAAAACTGTTTTTCGACTTCTCCATGGCTCACTACACTTTGACTTAATATTCTAGGACCATTTGTAGGTCTATTATTGTTATRTTCTTTTGGACCATGGGCTTTTAAACACCTAACTGCCCTGATTAAAAAGCAGGTAGATGACTTGGCAGCCAAGCCCATTCAAATACATTACCATCGTTTGGCTTTGGAGGATCATGAGATGGCTACTCAGCCCCCACGCCAGGGCAATTACTGAACAGCCCAAATGGCACACTCGAGTGCCCCGGCAGAGAGAGAATTCCTGTCACAGCCATTCCAGTCAGAAATCCAGAAGAAGCCCACAAGCTCAAAGCACCAGTAAACAATAAATTTGCTGAGTAGTTGCTGATGACGGGCAACTTTCCAGGCTGACTCCCACCTAAGACAGGGGTCTCTAGAGGCTGGTGGAGACACCCAGGGATAGGAAAGGGATGTTGGGAAAACTGGGACTATCAATGGTTGTCTGACCTCTGCTCTCTTTTATACAGAGAAGGGGGCGATGCCAGGAGCCATTCTCACATAGATATCCAAACCTCCTTTCATCCATTTCTAGCCTGTTTCTTCTACCCTGCTTTTAGAAGGAAAAGTACTAGCTTAAAGATTAGCCAATTAAGCTAATTGGTCAGTACATGCAGAGCTCACCCGAGTGGGCTAGAACAAATGAAGCTCACCTGTGTTTAGGTTACCATAGCATCCCCTTTCCACTTCACCTCCTCATGATCAATTTCTAGTGCCAAGTTCCTACAGTAGATGCCAACCTTCCCTGAGATTCTGAGAGACAATCTGTGAAACTGTTCCTGAGAAATGATGCTAGCCCCCTGAGATTGCTCCCAGAATACAATGACTTTCCCCCTTCCCCTCCTCCCCACACCTGCTTTTACCCCTTTAAAAAGCATTGTATAAAAAATAAAATTTGACAGCTTGATCAGAATACTGTCTTGCTGTCTGTCTCTCGTGTCTCTTGTCTCTTGCCTTCTCTTAGGTGGTTCGGGGGACCCTGTTGACAGTCCTGCAGGTTGGGACATGCAACCCAAGTATTTCTTCAAAGAATCCATGAAAAAAGACAGATAGTGGAGCTCTATTCATGGGACATTCCAAATGGGATCAACACTAAGAAACACATTTCTGAGTCTAGGTTTCCTCACTTTGGGTCACTTGTAACATTCTTTGTTTACTGGACTTATTTCTGAGATAAAAGTTATAATTCTTTCAAAACACTCTGCATAGCAGAAGTTTAAGAGCTTCTTCTTAAGGAAATTCATGAAGTACATTGTGAGCTATTTTGATGTGGAATTCAAAAGGAAGGTTACAGTTGGTTCATAACATTCTTTGCTTCCTTTCAGAAATATTTCCAATGAAGATCACTTAAAGAAGTGGCTCAGGGTTTTCCTACTTCATGGCCTACAGAGGACTATAGACTTGATTTGAGTTCTTCTTAAAATGTTTATTTCCTCATAAAACAAATGTCACTTTAGGAACTTTCCCCAGGTGCAAATGAGTAAAAGGGTCTTTACTACTTTCTCTTCTATTAGATTCAGTGTATCCAGTTTCATATTGAGTTCCTTGGTCAACTTGGACTTGAGCTATGTGCAAGGTGACAAATATGTGTCTATTTTCATTTTTCTATATACAGACATCCAGATAGACCAGCACCATTTATTGAAGATGCTTTCTTTTGTTCATTGTATACTTTTGGTTTCTTTGTCAAAGATCAAAAAAAACCAAGATGTGTGGTTTTATTTCTAAAATAGGATCTTCAATTCTATTCACTGATTAACATGTCTGTCTCTGTACCAGTACCATGCAGTTTTTATCACTATTGCTCTGTAGCAAAACTTGATGTCAGGGATGGAGATTTCCCACAATTGTTCTTTTATTGTTACGAATTGTTTTCACCATTCTGGGATTTTTGGTTTTCCAGATGTATTTGAGAATTGCTCTTTCCATGTCATTGAATAATTGTGTTGGGATTTTGATGGGGATTGCATTGAATCTATAGATTGCCTTTGGTAGGATGGCCATTTTACTATGCTAATTCTAAAAATTCATGAGCATAGAAGATCTCTACATCTTCTCAGATCTTCTGTTTCTACCTTGAGAGTCTTGAAGTTATTGCCATACAGGCCTTTCACTTGTTTGGTTACAGTTACCCCGAAATATTTTATATTATTGGTGGCTATTGTGAAGGGAGTTTTTTTCCCTAATTTCTTTCTCAGCCTGTTTATCATTTGTATGAAGGAAGGCTACTGACTTATTTGGGTCAATTTTATATCTGGCCATTTTTCTCAAGTTATCAGCTCGAGAAGTTAGTAGTATTTTGGGGGCCGCTTATGTTTACTATCATATCATCTGAAAATAGTGGTATGTTTATTTCTTCTTTGCCAATTTGTGTCCCCTTGGTCTCTTTTTGTTGTCTTATTGTTCTAGCTAGCACTTTGAGTACTATATTGAATAGATGTGGGGACAGTGGTCATCCTTGTCTTGCCCCTGATTTCAGTGGGATTGCTTCAAGCATGTCTCCATTTAACTTGATATTGGCTGTTGGTTTGGGGTAAATTGCTATTATTATGTTGATGTATGAACCATGAATCCCTGATATCTCCAATACTTTCAACATGAAGGGATGTTGTATTTTGTCAAATGTTTTTTCTACATCTAAGGATATGATCATGTGATTTTTTTCTTTGAATTTGTTTATATAGTTGATTTCATCAATGGATACTCATACACTGAACCAACTTTGCATCCCTGGGATGAAGCCTACTTATCGTGGTGAACAATGGTTTTGATATGTTCTTGGGTTCAGTTTGCAAGAATTTTATTAAGTATTCTTGCATCGATATTCTTAAGCAAGATTGGTCTGATGTTCTCTTTTTTGGTTGGGTCCTTGTTTGGTTTAGATACTAGAGTAATTGTGGCTTTATAGAACAAGTTAGGTAGTCTTATTTCTCTTTCTATTTTATGGAATAGTTGCATGAAAATTGGTATCAGGTCTTCTTTGAAGGTTTGATAGAATTCTCCCTAAATACATCTGGCCCTGGGCTTTTTTTTTTGGGGGGGGGGAGTTTTAATGACTTCTTCTACTTCCTCATGTGATATTGAAATTTCCTTAAGCAGAACTCCAATGATTCAGGCTCTAAGATCAAGAATTGATAAATGGGAGCTCATGAAACTGGAAAGCTTCTGTAAGGCAAAAGACATTGTCAATAAAACAAATCTGCAAATTACACATTGGGAAAAAAAAACTTCACTAACCCCACATCCAATAGAGGGCTAATATCCAAAATTGGAAAGAACTCAAGAAACTAATCACACACACACACACACACACACACACACACACACACACACACACACACACAGAGAGAGAGAGAGAGAGAGAGAGAGAGAGAGAGAGAGAGAGNAGAGAGAGAGAGAGAGAGAGAGAGAGAGAGAGAGAGAAACAAACACAAACTAAAAAAATAGGAGGTTGAGGGGATGACCCAGAAAAAAGCAGAAACCTTCAAGGTGAAAGACTCTCAGAACTCAAAGGGACGGACCTTAGATAAACTGCCTGACAGTAGGGACAGGGAACTCATAGAGCACACCTCCAGCAGGAAGACAGGGCATCAAATGAGAGGAACCATCCCACAGTAAGAACTCTGATACATAATTGGTCCTGTCTAAAAGAATTCCGGGTATAGAAATGGAGAGGAGCCTGAGGAAAAGAAGTTCCAGTGACAGACACAAAATGGGATCCAGCTCAAGGGGAGGTCACAATGCCTGGCACTATTACTGAGGCTATGGATTGTTCACAAAAATGGACCTAGCATGACAACACTCCGGAAGACCCAACAAGCAGCTGAAAGTATCAGATGCAGATTTTTGCACTCAACCAATGGGCAGAAGTAGCTGACCCCTTTTGTTGGATTAGGGCAGGCTGAAAGAAGCTGAGGAGAAGGGCTATCTTGTCGAAGGAGTAGAAGTCCCAATTAATCTGGACCCAGGAGAGCCCTCAAACACTGATCCTCCAGCCAGGCAGCATACACCAGCTGATAGGAGGTCTCCAACACACATACAGTAGAGGAAAGCCAGGTCTGTGTTCATTCAGAGTTGATGCACCTAACTCTCATGAGACCAGAGGCCCCAAGGAGTTTAGAGGTCAGGTGGAGTAGGGGTAGGGTCCGGACATCTATGTGGAGACAGGGAGGTGGGGAAGAGCTATGGGATGTGGAACAGTTGGAGGGTGGACGAGGGGAATAAAATAAGGAGTGTAAAAAAATAAAACAATAAATGAAATAAAAATAAAGAAAAACAAAATCAAAAAACTAAAAAGCAAAGCAAAACAAAACAAAACAAACAAACAAAAAAACCCCACAAATGTCTGTAGAATCCAAACAAATGATAATTAAAGGAAGACATGCAAATACTACTCTAAGAGGGATATCTTGTATATGGGGATCAGGTACTTCACCAACCTCTTAAAATAGAAAGGAAAGATGCATTGGTTCTGCCTTGAGGTGATCTTTGTTGCTATTACATATTGGCAGGATCTCACTGATAAGCAACATAACAGTCTTTACAGAGCTAGGTTGGCAGGTGGACATTTCCCTAATTCATTTGGGAAAGATATGTTAGGAGTGAGAGATCATAGAATAGCATGAAGCATGTTTACCCAAGGCATTGCCTTTCCCATTGAAATTGTTTTTGAGTCTCCGACTATGCCTCTGTTCTCAGGCTAGTAAATTTGGGAAGGAAGCTCAATCTGTTTGCACTAATATGAACCACAGAACTGGCAGGAAGACACAGAAATAAACGATGAGTTTATTTTCTAAATGCAATCTCACCATTGTCAGTTTAAAAGACCCTCATAGGAACATAGACTCCAAAAGTTTTGTTTGTTTGTTTGTTTGATTGTTTGTTTTTTCTCTCTTAAGATGATGATGAGCTTTCTGAAAACCAGGATATCTCCATTTAAACATTGTGAGTTTGTTTGGTGAATGGACATGAATTTATTCTGCCTGGGTTTTCTTAACTCATGAATGTTGGAGATTTTTAAAGGAATTTTGATAGTTTATCTGGGAGAATATCTACCAAGTATGATCAGTGTTACAAATCATAAGTATCTACAGCTGACCCACAAACCCTTGTACTTTCAAGTTCCCACATATACTCAGCAAACAAGAGATAAGAATCACAGTTAGTACTTCTTCATCCCACACTTAGTCCCTAATCAATTCTTCCTCATGGCTCTATACTAATTTATCCTCAAGCAGCCCTATAGCCTCTCTTTTCTGATCCAAGCAATACTAGTTCTCCTGTGTCACTGGCATACCTAATAGGTCCTTGGACATCTCACAGTGCTACATACTGAGATTATATACATTATCATGTTACAAAATATCCATAGATATATTCCACACATACTGAGACAACTGAAAATATTTGACACCGATCTGTAAAACCTTTATGGCTTAGAGTGCATAACTGATTCTTCTAACAGGATCCACATAAACAGTTAACAATGATTCTCATCAGGCTCCCTTACACTTGGTCTTAAGTTTAAATTGACAGCTATTTGCAGCTTAGCAGACAATTAAATAAACTAGGAAGGGATACTACCTCCATGGGAGCAGGTGCTCTGTGTTTCTGATACTATCATGAAGAGTAAAATGGTAGATATTTGGTGTTTGAGTTTTGCACATATATGTCCCTGACACTGAGACTTGGGTGCACAGGACAGCTGTAGAGATTGCTGAGGCCTTAATCACACATACATAATACATGCACACTTACATACATACATATATACCTATGTAAATACATAGATATATACATACAACATACAGTTTACCTGTTGAACCAAAACCATTTTGGGAAATGCTTTCTTTCTGTTTTCACTGTATGGTTTTGGCTTCTTTGTAAAAGGATCAAATGACCATAGATGTGTGACTTTATTTTGTGTCATCAATTCTATTCCATTAATCTGTCTGTCTCTGTACCAATATCATGTGGTTTTATCACTAGAGTCATAGAGTTTGAGATCTGGGATGGTGATTTCCCTAGAAGTTCTTTATTCTTGAGAATTGTTTTTGCTATCTTAGGGTTTTAGCTATTCCAGATGATGTTGAGAATTGTTCTTTCTTTGTAGCTGAAGCATGGAGTTGGAATTTTGATGGGGATTGCATTGACTATGTAGATAGCTTTTGGCAAATGACAATTTTACTATGTTGATCCTGAATATAGGAGATCTTTCCATCTTCTGTGATCTTATTTCTTTGAACACTTGAAGATTTTGTCATAGAGATCTTTCATTTGCTTGTTTAGAGTTACAGTGAGATATTTTACATTATTTGGGATTATAATATGAAGTGTGTTTTTTCCCTAATTTCTTTCACAGCCCATTTATCCTTTGTGTAGAAAAAGGCTTCTGAATAGTTTGAGTTAATTTTATATCAAGAATTTGCTAAAGTTTGTTATCAGATGTAGGAGTTCTCTGGTAGAATTTTTGGAGTTGCTAATGTATATCATCCACAAATAGTGATACCTTGACTTCTGCTTTTCCAATTTATATATATTTGACTTCCTTTTGTTGTCTAATTGATGTAGCTATAACTTAGAGTACTGTATTGAATAAATAGGGAGAAAGATGGCATCCTTGTCTTTCCCCAATTTTAGTGGGGTATCTTCAAGTTTCTCTCCATTTAATTTAATGATGGGTATTGGTTTGCTGTATATTGCTTTTATTATGTTTACCTATGAACCTCCAGTTCATGATCTTTACAAGACTTTAAACATAAAGGGGTATTGCATTTTGTCAACTGCTTTTTCAGCTTCTAATGAGAAGCTTATGTGACATTTTTCTTTGATCTTTTTTATATAGAGGATTACATTGATCGATTTGTGTATATTGAACCATCCCAGAATACCTGAGATGAAGCCTCCTTGATGATGATGAATGATTGTTTTGATGTCTTTTTGGATTCTATTTGCAAGAATTTTGCTGAGTATTTTTGAATTAATATTCATAAGCAAATTTTGACTGAAGTTCTATTTCTTTGATAGAGTTTGTGAGGCTTAAAATTCAGTGTAATTTTGAATTCATTGAATGTATTAGGTAGTGTTACTTCTGTTTCTACTTTGTGGAATAATTTGAGAAATACTGGTATTAGCTTTTCATTGAAGGTCTGATAGAACACTATGTAGATTGCTGTCTGTAACCAGGTGAGGACCATTGAAAGATAAGGCTAAAACCTGTGATAGTGCAGTGGAAAAATAAAGCTTGCTGAGAGTTTTAAAGATGTCTATAGAGAGACAGAGACACAGAGAAGAAAACAGAAATCAGGAGCAAAAACTGAACTTATAGGAGAGGAAGACAACCTGGATCCGTGTGACTTGAAATAGTCACAGGTTATCTACAGATATCATAAAGCAGCAGTAATTTACGGCATTTTTTCCAATCTAGTTGGGCAACTTGAGTCATTATAAATTGAGTTTTGAGTTCTTTATGTGGACATTTTCTGGATTAAGAATTTACTATTGTAAATCTGAGTCATAATTAAAAACCTTTTTGTCTTTCATTATTTGGGATTTAGAGCCAGTCTTGGCAGATTAGCCACAGGGCAGGGATAACTGGAAATGTGAGAGTTTCAGAAGCCAGGGAAACTTGGGAAACTGGACAGATGGCCACTCCTGAATTGCTATGGAGGTCGGGAGTCCAACATAGCCATAGAGTAGCATAGATAGTTTTTTTTTTTTTTTTAATAATTACACACTACAAATCTGCACTAAAGCCATCAGGCCCTGGGATTTCTTTGGATGGTGTACTTTTAATAGCTGATTGTATTTCCTTAGGAGTTATGGGATTAAATTTTTATTTTATTTTATTTTCTACATTCTTTGTTTATATTCCAAATGAATTCTACTTTCCTGATTCCCTCCTCCATCTAAATCCAATGATCCCTCTTCACTCTGCCAATTCCCCAATTAACCTCCTCCCACTTCTCTGTCCTGATAACCCCCTACATTGCTGCATCAAGCTTTTCCAAGACCAGGGCACTCTCCTTCATTCTTCTTGGGAATCATTTGATATGTTAATTGTGTCTTGGGTATTCAGAGCTTCTGGGCTAATATCCAGTTATCAGTGAAAGCATTCCATGTGTATTTTTTGTGATTGGTTTACCTCACTTAGGATGATATTTTCCAGTTACAACCATTTGCCTAAGAATTTCATTAATTGATTGTTTGTAATTGATGAGTAGTATTCCATTATGTAAATATACCACATTTTGTATCCATTTCTCCATAGAGGGTCATCTGGGTTCTTTCCAGCTTCTGACTATTATAAATAAGGCTGCTATGAAAATAGTGCAGCATGCACATATTTCATGCCGGGGACTCCTCTGAGTATATGCCCAGGAGTGCTATAACAGGGTCCTCCGGAAGTATCAATGCCCAGTTTTCAGAGGAATCACCAGACTGATTTCCAGAATGGTTGTACCAGTTTGCATTTCCATCAGCAGTGGAGGAGTGTTCCTGTTTCTCCACATCCTCACTAACACCTGCTATCTCCTGAGTTTTTAACCTTAGCTATTCTGACTGGTGTGAGGTGAAATCTCAGGGTTGCTTTGATTTGCATTTCCCTAATGAGTAATGATGCTGAACTTTTATTAAGATGAATTGAGTTGGGATTTTGATGGGGATTGCATAGAATCTGTATATTGCTTTTGTCAAGATGGCCATTTTTTACTACATTAATCCTGCCAATCCATGAGCATGGGAGGTTTATCCATTTTCTGAGTTCTTCAATTTCCTTCTTCAGAGACCTGAAGTTCTTGTCATACTGATCAGTAAATGAGAAACTGGGAAGTTTTCCTGCTGCCATTTGCACCAGGGAGCTGGGAGACTCCACAGACTTGTGTGATAGCCACCCAGGAGAGAGTGATCTTCCAGCAGGCTTTCACTTTTGAGCACAGAGGTGAGATCTCAACCTTCTCTCTGGAGGGGACCCAGACAGGAGCACACAGGGCCTAAGATCAGTGGAGCAGGTGGGACTGAAATCTTCCAGCCTGCAGTCATTTGCACCAGGGAGCCAGGAAACTCCATAGTCTTCTGTGCAAAGCCTGCCAGGAGAGAGAAAGAGATCTCCCACCAGTGCTTTCATTTTTGAGCTCAGAGGCAGAAGGACACAGACTTACAGGCCCAGAGGAGGAATTAACTCCAGTTAGAGACAACAATACCAACTAGCACCAGAGATAACCAGATGGCAAAAGGAAAACACAAGAACACTACCAACAGAAACCAAGGCCACATGGTAACATAGGAACCCAGTTCTCCCACCACAGCAAGTCTTGGATACCCCAACAAACTGGAAATGCAAGAGTTGGATTTCAAATCGTATCTCATGATGCTGATAGAGGGTTTCAAGAAAGACTTAAGTAACTCCCTTAAAAAAAATACAGGAGAACATCAGTCAACAGGTAAAAGCCCTTAAAGAGGAGACACAAAAATTCCTTTAAAAAATACAGGAGATACAGGTCAACAGGCAGAAGCCCCTAAAGAAGAAACACAAAAATCCCTTAAAGAATTACAGGAAATCACAATCAAGTGAAGGAACTGAACAAAACCATCCAGGATCTGAAAGTGGAAGTAGAAACAATAAAGAAATCACAA
>BDUI01001984.1:98049-117107 GCA_002335545.1 Apodemus speciosus
TTYYTTTTYYTTTTYYTTTWWWWTTTTYYTTTYYTTTTTTTCTTTTTCTGCTACTTCTCCTCCTCTGTCTCCCTGTCTCAGCAAACTGCACTGAATCACTCAATGGCTTATCTTTTCTCTTTCTCTGCTCTTTCTCCTACTCTGTCTTCCCATCTCAGCAAACTGTATTAAATCTTTCAATGGCTAATTCCTTCTCTCTGGCTTCTGAAGATTTTTCCTGATATCTCTACTAGCCTGGTCTATATAAGCCATTGTCCCAGTAGTTTGCATTCCTTGACCCTGGGGTCATGTGGTGTATATTGTTGGGATGACACTATGATCCACTCTAGAAAGACTGTGGTCCCTGTTTAACCTCACTTACCTTGGTCAAATTTGTGAGTTGCCATGCGCCCCCTTGAGACCCGCCAATGGAGTCTGGTGGTAGACCTTTGGGTGCCCCTTACCTTTTGCCATATTAAAATCACAGTTAAATCTAATCAAGGAAAGCCCATTGTTCATGGCAGCCTGGTCAATCAATGGTGCCCCCATGTCTGAGGAGGTATTCTTTTGCCTTCCTGTATTATAAATAGTTTCAAAGAGATAAATTAGTGTCTTGTTAAATATGCCCCTAATGTGAGAGCCACCATGGTATCAGGAGAGGTGGCTCTCAGGTCTCCTCTGGCTTCTCCCTGGTCCCATATGGGCTGAGGATATCAGAACCAGCACTGGAAGCTGACGGTGCCATGGGAGCAAGGGTAGGGAGATACAGGGAGGGTACTGGAGCAACAGGTCCACTGTTGAAGGGCCTTGGGGGAAATAACTTCTTCTCAGGTCCAGGTCTATCTTCTTACACTTCCTCTTCCTGAAGGCCAGAACCTGTGAGGTAGGTGTTGGGAAAAGAAAGGCTTTTATCTATGAAGACGGGGAAGTAGATCCTCCACTAGATTTTTCTAGGTAACTATAAAACCTTTTTCTTCTATTGCTTTGATCATCTGCAAATCAAAGGGCCCTATGAGTAGGTCATTTGGAAAAGCAAAATAACTTGCTTTTCTGTCAGTCTATTGTCCAAACAACAATGTCATCAGTCTAAGTACAAGAACACAGAACAAGATACCAACAAACACTGAGAAAAACTATCAGCACACAGACAGCTCAAACTTGCCACGGGCTGGCATTCAGGTTCAAGAACACAGAGAAAGACAATCAACACACAGAGACACCAGGTGCTCCTGCCCATATGACAGAGACCAGATAACAGAGTTGCTCAGCTAAGGATGCCATAACCAGAGAATATTACAAGTGACCCAAAGTGAGGAAACATGGACTCAGAAATGGGTTTCTTGGTGTTAATAAAATTTGCTTCTCTTCTCAGTACTAGATCACAAACATTCCTCATAAGAAATGGATTCTTTGCAGAAAGTGATACTCAGCTTCAAGTAGGAAAGTGGTGAATTCATGAATCAGGATGGGTGGAGTTGATCATGGTCCAGTGTGAAATGATTGGTATATTGACAGGAAGAATTTACATGTATTGGATATAGGCAACAACAGGGGTCATATTAATAGCCTTGGTCAGGGTAGTTAGGATTGATAGCAGTGATGTGGCATGGTTATGGAGATGAGAAAGGATGCTTAAAAACAGCCTAGCAAAAATGGCTAAAAATAGCACTAAAAGTTTTCTGTTGTTCATTTCCTTGTGAATGAAAGAAGAGTTTAATCCACTACAGAAGAGTACAGATCAACTGAGGCTCAATAGTCTGGGATGGACAAGTCCAAAAAGAGGTTTCAGGTACACTGAGAACACTGTTGTGGAGAAAGACTTTATTTCCTAGACCTGTAGGCCCACAATCATAATGATAATGTCTGTGATATTACATTTCTGCAGCACTCATCTGGGAGATTCAGGGTGCCTTGAATTCCTACTCGTGGTTCTCTCGATGGCTGTATTTATCCTCTTTGACGCCAGGTCCAGGGATATGGCAATGCTAATGTTGGTGTGCACTATTCTTCATCTTCTCATGATACTTAAGTGCCAGTCTTCCTATCAGGTCCAAAAACTCCTCATAGCTGAGTTTTTTCTCCAATTTCTCCAATAATGTATTTGCAGTATCTTCCTCTATAAACTGGAAGAGAGATGGTTGATAGCATTGTGTCTCCAGGGAAGAGGACCATGGAGTTCACTGAGAGAACAGACAGTAAATACATAGAAAACGAGGCCCAGTCTTGCAATTTAAGTATAAAAGTGAAGTCCTGAGTGAAAAACTGAAGACCTTAGTTCGGTGAACCGTCCTAAGCACATGCTAATACTTTTCAATTTGGTTCCTGACACCCTTCAAATTTAGAGTAAGCAATCTGTTCTGCAGAAGAAAGACAGACAATTATCAAGTCTCAGCATAGCCCATGTTATATAAAATTAACATGCATTCATGCCATTTTCCTTAAGAAGACAGGAGACAGCTGGCTTTATGAAAGATGAAAGGTTTTTACAGTTGCGAAAGCTGAAAACAGAGGAGAGGAATGGAGAGGGGATAAAAACCCAACCCTCAATTGGAGGAGTCTTTGCCCCTTCAGCATTTCCAAGTCATTTTACCATCATTATTTTGCTGAAGACTACTAGCTTATTGGATCTCATTCAGKTTCCTTACTGGGAAAAATTGTGGAAAACAACCATGTATGGACTCTTTAAATGGTAAATCTTTCTAGGTGTAAACGATGTGGTAAGATGTATGCAGGAGATGCATGTGAGGGGGTTTCAAGCACAGGATGGATCTTGGTGTGTCTGAGAGCTTGCCTAAGCCTCCCTCAGAATGCAAGTGGCCAAGATACAGTTGTCATGGTAGAGATTAGAATTCATAGATAAATCAAGCAGAGGACAACTCTTCTCAGAAACTTCCTGTAAACCCTCTGTGTCTGCCCTTACCCAGCAGTCTGATATTCTGAGTTCCTCACTCATGGCAAACTTTCCATTGATGCTGGAAATATGGTAGATCTTTTAAAAACACTTGTTGTTTTTCATGGGTAATGGGTTTAGTATTTATGTTGTCTCACAAACATTTGATTTCCATTGAGTGACTCTAATTACCTAGGATTGCCTCCCTAAATTTTAATCACATACACAGACACACACACAGACACACACACACAGACACACACACACACACACACACACACACACACTCCCATGCACACACATATACCCACATATTCCATGCAAAATAATACTATACATGAATTAGGATAAAATAAAATATGAAAAGTTAATAAGGGGGGCTGCCCACATCACTAATACTGTCTAAAAGGAAATTTTCCTTCTAGATTGTGTCCAAGGAAGGCTAGCAACTTGCTCCCAGATGTCAGAACTTACTGATTAAATTAAGACTGTGACCTTTGTGGCAATAATCTCCACAATTACCTCTATTTCCCCACATTTGAGAAGAACCTAACTGTTTTGGATATGTTTTTCACATGCTCTTCATTAGTACATTTTCTACCCCACATCTCCAGCCTGAGAGCATTCCCTTAAGTCTGCCCCAGTTGCCAGATAGTCTTAGTGATCATCCACTACCCAGTTAATGTGTCCTTTAATAGGAATGTGACCTCAGATTAAATGATTCAATTTTATATTGGAGAGTCCATCTCTTTTACCATATTTACATATTACAATAATTGCATTATCTGAAGAAAACTATAAAGTCTATTATCCAGGCATTAAGGCCATTAGATTTAAGTTCATTTTTAATTTTGTGCTTCTCTGTGTTTGGTAGATGACTACGAAATTCTGTCTAGAACAAAGTGAAGTCCAGGTACATATTCCTAAGGTCACTATCACAGAGTTTGAGCCCACGAGTGAGTGAGAAGTGGTTGGAACTAGATGGATAGAGCATGAACTTTCTCTCTGGTTATTACAGATTCTAACCTCCAATTTCAGGAAGAAGACCTACCTTGAGGATATTTGGTAATTCCTTTTCCAATGCATTTCTGTAATGTTTCTTGGTCATAGCCGGTGTATCAGGATTAAAATCAGTGTAGTCCTTGAATGTGTTGATGATGAACACTATGTTTTGTTCCATCGGGGATAAACGTTGGCTCATCTTACCCTGTTTAAAGCATGGAAACACAAAGGCTATAAGGAGGAGAATGAACAAGCTGTTTTCCTGGACCTGTCTTCTGAAAACTAACACAGTAGAAGCTGAAGAGAACATCAAAGAAAATGAAATCCAGTGTTAATTAAGTTGAAATGAAAGCTTGTAATTGACAAATAAAGGATGAGATATTGATCATCTAGAAAATGTCAAAATGAACAAAATTTGTAGCATAAGGCTTAGAAATAATATTGAAAGCAACATACCAGCCAGAGTTTAAAGAAATATTGGATAAATATAAAATGAAAAAAAAAAATACAAACCAGTCAACAGCGACCACCCAGGGGAATCTGGAGCTCAGTTACAAAGCTGAGAAACAACACAGATTGCTTGGTATAGTAGATCCAGGCCAGTATTTATAGCCATGTCCTTGGTAAAAATATGGGAGACACACCCAGGGAAGTCTGACTCACAAATGAATAATGCAATGGCCCTGAAAAGGACAGAGTTGGCAGAACCAATCTATCTATCTGTCTGTCTATCTATTTATCTGGCACAGAACAGATATGGAATTTAATGAGACAGAATATAATATCTAGACAGGAATCCATGAAACTCTAACATTGACTTAATTTTTGAGATTTTATTTATTTTTGGCTCATTAGTATGTACATTTTGCCAAGATACATAGCTGTGCTTCATGAGAATTTGGTGCTCACAAAGACAAAAAAAAAAAGCATTGCCTCCACTGAAACTTGAATTACAGATGGTTTTTAGTTGCCGCATGGGTGTTAAGAATTGAGCACATGTCTTCAGGATAAACAGATTTGCTTAATTTATTAATTAATTAATTATTTTTGGCATTTCTCAGACTAATATATCTGTTTTTTTTCTCCAGTACTTTTTTCATTAATTATTTACTCAATTTTCATCCAGATCACAGCCCCCTAACCTCCTCTCCTTCAAGTCTTACCTTCATAAACCCTATACTTAATTTCCCTCTCCTTTTCTCAAAGAAGAGGAGGTGCTCCAATGGTACCAACCCACCCTGGCAAATCAAGTCACAGCAGGATTAGGTATATTCATTCCCTATGAGGGCAGACAAGGCAGCCTAGCTAGTGGAAAGGGATCCAAACGCAGGTAACAGATTCATAGACATCCCCCTATCTAATTGTTAGGAGACACATATAAAGATCAAGCTGCACAACTGACATATATGTGTAGGGGGTTGAACTTCAGCCCATGAATTTTCTAGAGTTGGTTGTTAAGTTTCTTGTGAGCCTCCATAGGCCCAGGTAAGTTAACTCTGTAGGTCTTCTTGTGGATATACCTTGTTCTGGCAAGCTGCTAAGAATGTTAATAGGGGAAAAGAAGCATGCTTGACAGATGGAGGCAGGAAACTGGATATTTGCATGTAGATGAATTAAAATCAATGTTTATACCACCTCCTGTATAATTACCACTGTAATAGAATAAATACATTAACTTATAAATACAAAATGCAAACCTGCTATTAAAAATATATTAGGAAAAATCCTTTGATATATAAGTATTGGCAAGGAAAATTTGAATAAAGCTTTGATAATTCAATAAATAAAGCGAACAATTGACAATTGCTTACACATGAAATTAATACAAAATTCCTGTATAAAATGTATGACAATAACTGGATAAAGAAACAGCATACACATTGGGAGAAAATTTTGCTGAATAAATCACCAGTATCTGATAAATTTCATAAAAATATAACCAATAACAAAAGAAACAACCCAAAGAGAAATTAGAGTATTAAATGAAGTCAAATTATCTCAAAGAAGGTATATAAAAATGTGCATTGTACACTTTAAAAATGTTTGATATCGTTAGTCATTAGAAGATGCAAATTAAAATTATTTTGTCATTGCTTCCCAAGTGTAGTCATAATAGCTATCACTGAGAAGAAATAGAAAATAAATCCTGGAAGGGTGGGGAGACAAGTTCTTTCTTCACTATTGTAAATCATATAAACTGGAATTGCAACTATAAAGATTCAGGTAGAAGCAATCATATGAGTCAGAAGGTCATTAAAGAAGATATTAGAAGATGGAAAAATTTGTGCTTGCAGATCATTTAGATTAACATGGGAAACGTTTCCCTCCTAACAAAAGCAATAAATACATTAAAATCAAACTCTGTAATTAAAATAACGACACAATTTTTCAAACACCTTGAAAGGACAATTTTCAGCTTCATGTGGAAACACAAAGACTTCAACCACCATAGTTAAAATAATCCTGTACCATAAAAGAACTCCTGGAAGTCTCATCATTCCAGAATTCAAGTTACAGTACATATCTATATTAATAAAATGTGTATTTACTGGCATAAAACCGGACAGGTTGATCAATACAATCAAATCAAAGCCATATACATAACTTGACACATCTATGGACACCTGATTTTTTAATAAGAAGTCAGAAACCCACACTGGAAAAAAAGATAGCATCTTAAACAAATGATGTTAGTCATGTTGTATGTCTGCATGTAGAAGAGTACAATTAGACCCATATTTATCATGATGCACATACTGAGGTCCATGTTGGTCAAAGAGTACATCACAAAAGCACATACACTGACCCTGATAGAACAGATAGTGGATGTTAGCCTTAAATTCACTGGTACAGGCAGCAACATCCTGAAGGTATCTCTAATACCAAAGGCACTAAGATCAACAATTAACCAGTGTGACCTCATGGAACCAAAAGGCTTCTATAAGGCAAAAGACAATCTTATTTGGACAAGGAGGCATCCTATATACAGAATGGAAAAAATTACACCAGCTCCACACTTGATAGAGTACTAATAGCCAAACAACTGAAGGAAGATAAGAAACTATATATCAAGAAAACAAATAGTTCATAGAAAAAATGGGGTATATATCTTCCTAGAGAATTTTCAATAGCAGAAACACAAATGGCTGAGAGATAAAGCAACTTTTAACATCCTTATCCAATAGGTAATTGCAAATAAAAACTACTTTGAGATTTCCCAATCACAAAAGAACACACATGTTATGCAAGCACAGATAAGTGGATATTAGCCCAGAAGCTTGGAATACCCAAGACACATTTCACATATTAAATGATGCCCAAGAAGGAGGAAGAACAAAGTATGGATACTCTGGTCCTTCTTAGAATGGGGAACAAAATACCCAGAAGGAGATACAGAGACAAAGTATGGACCACAGTCTGAGGGAAAGACCATCCAGGGACTATCTCAGCCAGGGATCCATCCCATATACAGTTACAAAGCCCAGACACTATTATCAATGCACACAAGTACTTGCTGATTGGAGCTGGATATAGCTGTCACTTGGGAGGCTCTGTTAGTGCATGACAAGTTCAGAGGGAGGCACTCTCAGCCAGCAAGTGAATTGATCACAGGGTCCCCAATGGAGAAGCTAGAGAAAGGAACCAAGGTGCTGAAGGGGTTTGCAGCACCACAGGAGGAACAACAATATGAGCTACCCAGTACTCCCAGAGCTCACAGGGACAAAACCATCAACCAAAGAGTACACTTGTAGTTACCCATGGCTCCAGATGCATAGGAAGCAGAGGATGGCCCTGTTACACACCAAATGGAGGAGAGACCCTTGGTCCTGGAAAGACTCAATGCTATTCTGTAGAGGAATACCCGGATAGGGAAGTGGGAGAGGKTTGATTGGGGGACAGGGCGGGGGAGGAGATGGCTTATGGGATTTTTGAGGAGGTGGTTGGAACTAGGAGAAGGGTCAACCTTTGAAATGTAAATAAAGAATATATCTAATAAAAGAGTAAAAGAATAAAAGAATAAAGAAACATTTCATCAAAGACTGAATATTCATAAATATGAACATATAAATGATAATGAAAATATTTATTTTCATACAAGGTATAAATTTGATCTATGAATCTTCTCTGAGCTGGTTATTAAAATGCATACTTGGGAAATGAAAAATCTTAACAGAAAAAATAAAAGAAAACATTTTCAATGATGTTTTTGATGTATGCATTGTCTACTGTTCAAGAAATTTGAGAGTTTTAAAGCAATCTTTCTGTTGTTGATCTTTCTGTTGTAGAAAATTTTGATTCTATTTTGGTGTAAAATCTAATTTCTATCATTTTGAATTTGAGAAGGCATGGGTTATGATTTTATGATATGCTCTTCCTTTTAAACGTTTTCTATGAATTCAAGAAGGAATTGTCTATAATTTCTTGATTTTTCCTTTGATGTCAATCACTCATATTACTGTCCGTTATAATCAGTATTAATTCACCTGAATCATTAAATTTTGCCATTGATGATTTTTCTTCCTAATAGATCTATTCATTTCTTACAGAGAAGCATTTTAGATTGGTCAACTAAAACAATGGCTTTATCTATTGTCCCTTTTAGATTTGTTCCATGTATTTGATACTTTGTTTTTTGAATATATGGATACCTAACTTTGTTATAGCTCTTAGAGAACTGACCACATTACATCTATGTCTGCCTTTATACCTGATAACTGTCTTTATTGTGAAGTGCTGCTATCTCAAATTAGCACGAGACATTACTTTTTGTATATTTTATACTTAAATTGAGTATCTTGTACATGAGATTTCAAGCTATACCTCTAAGAATGGCTATGGAGAATAGAGGAAGAGACATATCATACTGTTGGTTTTATGGAGCAAGGGGAGCATTCCTCCATTACTGGTGGTAATATGCAAACTTGTACAGATAATATAATAGAATTTTTCTATATCAAGATTCAGCTACAGTTGTCACAGGAACATAGCCAAAGGATGCTTCATCTTACAAGGATACTTTCTCAACCATGTTTATTCTGGCTTTATTTGTTACTGACAGAAAATGGAAACAATCTAGCTGTCTTTCAGAAGAAGAATAGATAAAAAGTGGTATTTTTATACAACGGTGTATTAATCAGCTGCTAAATATGATGACATGAAATTTGCTGAAAAATGAATAGAACTTCAAATACCACCCACCCATCCACCCACCCAACCAAACAACCAAACAACAAGCCAACCAACCAGCTAACAAACAAATTCATCCTCAGTCAAGTATCCTCTAGCCAGAATGACAAATTTGTTATGTATTCACTCACAGAGGCTTAAAGACTCTTTAAGTCTGTTTAGGTGCAATAAAAGGATCCTTGGAAGTCTTGGATTCAGAGGCTGCATAAATGAGGCCTCTATTTCTTTTAAGTGAAAATGTCCTAACTGATTTCCTCAACCAAAAAAATAAAAAAAAAGAAAGAAAGAAAGAAAAGAAAAGAAAGGAAAAGAAAAAGCAAAAGAAAAAGAAAAAAGAAAAAGAAAAGAAAAAAAAAGAAATAAATGATAACCTGGAAGGGAAAGTGGACTGGGATGGGGGATTTGTTCAGGTGGTGGGGAGGGGAGAGGGGACCCTGATCTGGTATTGACTGAGTGGAAAAGACTGAAGACCTGAGGTCTAGCAGAAACAATGGAATCACGCAACCTCAGAAGATAGGAGTTTGGGGGGAACCCTCCAGAATGCACCAGAGTCCTGGGAAGTGAAAGACTCCCAGGACTCAAAGGGAGGGACCTTAGATGAAATACTTGACAGTAGGGAGTAGAAACTTATAGAGCCCAACTCTAGCAGGAAGACAGGGTATCAAAGGAGGAAGGGGGCATCCCAGAGTCACAAAACTGACCCATAATTGTTCCTGTCTGAAAAAATTACATGGATGGAAATGGAGAGGAGCCTGAGGAAAAGAAGGTCCACCAACAGGCCCAATATGGAATCAAGCTCAAGGATATGTCTCAAGGCCTGGCACTATGAGTGAGGCTATGGAGCACACATAAAAAGGTACCTACTATGACCATACTCTGGAATACCCAACAAGCAGTTGAAAGAGTCAGATGCAGATATTCACATCCAACTAATGGACAGAAGCAGCTGATGCCTGTTTTTGCATTAGAGAAGACTGAAAGAATCTGAGAAGGGTGAGTCTGTAGGAGGACCAGCAGTCTCAATTAATCTGGACGCTGAAATCTCTCAAACACTTGCCCATCAACCAGGCAGCATACACCAGCTAATATGAGGTCCCCAAGACACATACAGTGGCTGACTGCCAGGTTTGTGTTTATTCAGAGATGATACACCTAACCCTCAAGAGACTGGAGGCCACAGGGAGTTAAGAGGTCACGTGGGATGGGGAATAGGGACATCCTTGTGGAATCAAGGGTGTGGAGGAAGTATGGGATGTGAACAGTTAGAGGTTAGACAGGGGAGGGGGAAATATAATATGGAGTGAAAACAAATAAATAAATTTACAAAATTAAAATCATATCCTAAACAAAGGGGATATAGATAGAAGTAAGAAAATAGAAATACTTATAACATGTAACAGGCACCAGTAGTATGGCCCCTATTTAAAAAAAAAAAAAAAGAATTTGTGTAATCAGTGTTCTTAATTTCAAAAACATGGCACACCTTTAAGTGGTTTGGGAAACTGACCTGTGGTCCTCTTCCCTGGCCATTGCCAAACAATGCTGACACATCTCATCCTGAGTGAGGTAACCTAGTCACAAAATAACACACATGGTGTGCACTCACTCATAAATTGATAGTAGCCCAACAACTTTGAATACCCAAGATACAATTCACAGACCACATGAAATTCAAGAAGAAAGAAGACCAAAATGTGGCTGCTTCAGTCCTTCTTATAAAGGGGATCAAAATACTCAATGGAAGAAATACAGAGACAAAGTGTGGAGCAGAGACTGAAGGAAAGGCCATCCGGAGACTGCCACACCTTGTGATCTATCCAAATACTGTCAACAAACCCAGACACTAATGTGGATGCCAACAAATGCTTGCTGACAGGAGCATGATATATCTGTCTCCTGAGAGGCTCTGACAGTACCTGAGATATTCAAAGGAGGGTGCACTCAGCCAACCATTGGACTGAGAACAAGGTCCCCAATGAGGATCTTGAGAAAGGACCCAAGGAGCTGAAGGAGCTTTGAGCTCCACAGCAGGAACAACAATATGACCCAACCAGTAACCCCAGGTCTCCCAGGGACTAAACTACCAACCAAAGAGTACTTATGGAAGGACCCATGGCCCCAGATGCATGTGTAGCAGAGGATGGCCTTACTGGACATCAAAGTGAGGAGAGGAGCTTGGCCATGAAAAGGCTTGGTGCTCCAGTGTAGGGGAATACCAGGAGAAGGAAGCAGGAGTGGGTGGGTTGGTGAGAATAGGAGGGGGGATAGTATGTTTCAGAGTGGAAACCAGTAAAGGGGATAATATTTGAAGTGTAAATAAGGAAAATATCTAATAAAAAATGATGCACAGAAAAAAGGAGAACTCTTGCACCTAAGATTTGCAATAAAATATTCTCAACTATTATCAATGTTCTTTAGCATATTAAAAACGCCATGAAACTGACCTGTAATATCATTTTGGGAATAATATATATAATTAAACCTGTTATTTTCTTCAAGTAATATATGCAATGAGATATGAAATTGCTTTAGGAAAACACTAATTCAATGAGAAATTTCAATCTTTCTTGATAAACTTAATTTTAACCCTTTTGAATATTGTTTTCTCTTTGAACCTTGCCATTTACTGTATTATTTATGCTTGTATATGTCTCACGGATGCAACAAAAAAACTCCATGATGAATAGAGTGAGTCAATCAAGCTGTCTTTCGTTCTCATTTTTGCTCAGCTATGCAGAATCATTAAGTATTCAAAAATTCCTAGGGACATTCCCTTCAGGGATTCATCATAAAATAGTAATGATCTCTAATAAATTGATATTAGTGTAAGCTGGAATTTAGCAAGAATATATGCCTACATCTCTTTACATAATTTTTGAAATATAAAATTCTCAGTGGTCCAATCTGGAGAGAATGGTACTCATGTCATATCAAACTCAGTGTTGCCTTTCCTCTATAATTATTTCGAAGTATATCGATACTAATAATAGTCTTCCATACCAGTCTTATAAGGCTAAAAATATTTTAAACTTTAATTGATTCTATTTGAATTCCAATGAATACACTGAATCCTGCTTATCTCCTTGCCCTCCTCCCATATCCACATTTTGTTCTTGTAATCACTTCACAAAATAAAACAAATTCAAATATAAAAGAAAAGAAAAAGCTGTGTTATCTCACACAGTATACTTGTTTTGGCCCAATCAGGTTTACATGTAATTGTAAGGGCCAGATCTCCTGTACAATAAATTGATGTAGCTAAATAGATGTTGTAGCAGTTCCCCTTCTTTCTTGATCATGAGAAGCCATTCTCCCAAGTTTCCCAGGTAAGAGGAAGGTCCAACTTTTCATACTGCTCCAGCCTGTGTCAAGTAGGGCCAGCTCTGTGTAGCCTCTACATTCTACTACCAAGCAATAGGCCAAACCATTGATATCCAAATATACCATGGCGGAAACATGATCCATAGACATTGATGTAGCCCTCTAATGATGCAGGATTATTGACACAGACATGGTACTTAATGGGAGCATGATTTAAGTAAGACATCACCAAGTAGTGAAGAAGTAGCACAGGCTACACAGACCAGGCTGTTCCTTATCACACTTGGGTCTCCAGTTCCATCTAATCTCTCTACTGAATACTTGCTCTTCAAAATCTTCTGCCTCACTGCATAGGTTGGTAAAGAGAATGGGCTATGTCCAACAATTTTACAATGCTTTCTGTTTGCACACAAAATTGGGAAGCTATATAACTATATCACAAGCCATTAAGACACACAAATACTGTACAATTGAAGCTTTGTTTACAAAAAGAAAAAGGAGGAATAGTGGGCTTAGACTATAAAACATGGTAACTCTGATTATCTATAATATAACCCACAACAAATTTTGAATTGTTCCTGAGTAATGACATTTTTCCAAATGAAAATTGTTTTGTAATAAGTCAAAGGACATAATCCGATTGCTATTTCGTATTTGATATTGTGCTCTAGGTTTTAAAGATCTCAGGAAGGGGGATTTTAAGGTAATAGGAAAAAGTTCCTTTTGTGTCATTTCAGAAACAGGACACTTTCTGGATTCATTGTCTCAAAGTGAATATCACTTCTGATTACTTTATTATCCTGTCATGAAAACTCAATGTTTAAAGTTGGGAAGAGAGTGAGATGCCATCAGTTCAGTAGTTTGTGAGGCCAGAGCTTTATTTTTTTTTCCATCTTTCAGAGATCTGGTGTATGATCTGAAAAACTGGGACATGGCAACACAAAAACACATTTGTGGACACATCATCATTAATTTATCAAGATCCAAACACCTATGCCCAGCAGCTTCACTTGCAGGTTTTCACCCATACCTCCATATTCCAGCTAACTCTCCACTCCCTCTCATCAGATCTACTGATCTGGAACCACCGATTCCCTTTTGACACCCATTTTCCTTGTGTACTATTTACTCAGAGTCACATCCAGCTAATAGGAGCAGCTTGCTATCTCCCAGGCCTCCATTTTATTATCACTCTCCTTTCACCTTCATCGAAGCTACTGATCAGCAACTATACATGTAGAGGTTTGTTTTCTTTCTACACCCATTTCACCTTCTTGTATCCATTTCTCTTGGTAGTCTAGACCTCTGGATCATACCAGATTTCCTGAGTTCTTGGCTTTCCCCGCTACCGCCTCTGTCTGGGTATCATTTGGCCCACCCTCACCAATCCTGCTGTTATGGAACCATACAGATTAGGTTTTGTTCCTGCACCAACTTCCCATGCCTACTTAGTTCTCTGGTACAAGCAAAGCTGCCCTGATCAACCTACTCCAGGACCTCCAAAGTCCAATCACCTTTTTATCCCCCTTTACTCCACTCCCTTCACATCCTGTACCCAGTGGTACACTAATCTTTTGGGCAACTTACACCCATACCCTGAGTACTACTATCAAGCCCATGGATACACACTAATGCCTGCCCATCCAGGATCACTGAAGTCATGCTCTATCACAATATGTGCTGCAACAGGAACATCCATGGACAAATAGATGGCTAAAAGCCCAGGAAAGTACACTATTTATAGAAGCCTTAGCAATATGTATATTCAGAGCAGAGCAACCCTACTACATGAAACTCTGCATATCCCAACATAATCAAACCACAAGAAAACAACCTTAGATCTTATAAACATGACAGAGTCATTTAACTAAGAAATTAATAAATTCATTAAAGAAAAATAATCAAGCAGGTAGAGGTCTTTAAAGAAGAAACAAATAAATACCTAAAAGAAATTCAGTAAAATAAAGGTAAACAGATGAAGGAAATACAAAAAAAAACATTTCTATGTCTGAAATTAGAAAAAAAATAAAGAAAACACACGCTGAGGGAACAGTGGAGATGGAAAACCTGGTGAAGAGGATAGAGAAAACTGACACAAGCATCACCCACAGAATGTGGGAGATGGAGAAGAGAATTTCAGGCATAGAAGATAGGAGAGAAAAAAGTGAAGCATCAGTCAAAGAAAATGTTAAATCTAAAAGTTCTTAACATAACACATCCTGGAAATCTGGGATACCTTGAATAAATATAATCTATGAATAAAAAATAGAATAAATAAGAGTTCCATCTCTCAGTATAAGAAAATGTTTCCAAAAAGTCATAGAAGCAAACTTTCCCAAACTAAAGGAGCTGCCTAAAAACATACAGGAAGCTTAAAGAAACACCAATTAATCAGGATCACAAAAGAAAATTACCCACCACATGATAATTAAAACATTGTATCTATAGAAAAAAAGAATAGTAAGACCTGCAAGGGGAAAAGTCCTGGAACATACAAATGGAGACCTATCATAATTACACTTGATTTCTCAACAGATACCCTAAAAGCTAGAAGGACTTGGCCAGGTATCATGCAACCTCTAAAAATAACACAGATGCCAGCCTAGGCTAGGCTACTATATCTACCAACATTCTCAACAAACATG
Source organism: Apodemus speciosus (assembly GCA_002335545.1). Classification (NCBI taxonomy): domain Eukaryota; kingdom Metazoa; phylum Chordata; class Mammalia; order Rodentia; family Muridae; genus Apodemus; species Apodemus speciosus. The sequence goes on from BDUI01001984.1 coordinate 113,074, forward strand.
GGCAGAGAAAACATGATACTTTAAGAGAAATCCAAATTTAAATATTGTCTATGAATTTAGTACTACAGAAAATACTAGAAAGGAAACTCCAACCCAAGAAGTATAAGTACAGCATGAAAATCCAGGGAAAAAGTAGTTCCATATCACCACAAACAAATGAACAAAGCGAAAACAGGAAGCACAAACACTAACAATACCAATATAAAAATAACAGGAGTTATAAATCACAGGTCATTTAATATTTAATATTTAATATTTCTCAACATAAATGAACTTAATCCCCAATGAGAATACACAGGCTAATAGAATGCTCAATACAAGAAACACAATTCTACAATAAAGATATATATCACTTCAAAGTAAATCCAGATAAAAATATCTAAGTAAATATACCCAAGACAAAATCTGGAGTAGCTATTGTAATATCTAAGTAAATAGACTTTTAACCAAAATTAATTCAAAGAGGCATGGAAGTACACTTCTTACTCATCAAAGGAAAAATTACCAAGATGATTTTTCAATTCTAAATATCTATGCTCAAAACACAGTGTAACCACAATTATAAAAAATCTTACTAAAAATTAAATTCACAAATTGCATGCCACACATTAATAGGTGGACAATTCAATACCATACTTTCAATTGGCAGGTCATCTAGACAAAAACTAAATAGAGAAAAGTGAAACTAAGCAATGTTATTATTCAAAACCACCTAAGAGTTATCTACAGACTTTCACCCAAACACAAAACATATGCCTTATTTTAAATGCCTCATAGAATATTCTACAAAACTCACCATAGTTGATCAGAAAGCAAGTCTCAACAGACACAAGAAAACTGAAATAGCACATCTTATATGATAAGACTCCTATAGATTAAAGAAGGACTTCAACCATAATAGAAACAGCAGAAACTCTATGCACTCATGGAAACTGAACAGCTCTTTACTCATTGATCTTTGGACCAGAAAAGAAATAACATCACCACCACTACCATCATCATCATCATCATCATCATCATCATCATCATCATCATCATCAWCAACAACAACAATAACAGCAATATCAACAACAACAAAAAATTAACTTTTTTCACATTTTTAAATTTTTGTGGTTATTTTATTCATTTACTTTTCAAATGCCTCCATTCCTGGTCTCCCCTCTGCAACCCCCCTCATTCCACCACTCTTCCCCTTTGCTGCTATTAGGGTGATTTCCCTCCCACTCATGTCTCAGCATTATATCAGCCCCCTATTCTTGGGTATCAAGCCTTCACAGGACCAGTGGCCTCCCCTCCCACTGATGCCAGGTAAAGCATTCCTCTGCTACATATGTAGCTGGAGCTATGGACCTATCCATGCTTTTTGACAGTTTAGTCCCTGCAAGCTGTGGGTGGATGGGGGTTAGGAAAAAGGGGAACCTTATCTGGTACTTGGTAAGGGAAAAACGACTGAAGCCCTGAGGGCCAGCAGAAAGAATTGAAACAGGTAAACTAAGGAGATAGGATATTGGGAGGTTATTGGGGGAATAGTCCAGAATGAACCAGAGACCTGGGAGGTGAGAGATTCTCAGGAATCAAAGTCAAGGACCTTAGATGATATGTCTGACAGTAGGGAGAGGGAACTTGTAGAGACCACCTCTTGCAGAAAGGCAGGACATCAAATGAGGGAGAGAGTTGACATTCCAGAGTCACAACTCTGACCCATAGTTGTTCCTGTCACAAAGAACTGGATATGGAGAATGGATATGGAGAGAAGCCTGAGGAAAATAAGGTCCAGTGACAGGCCCAAATTGGGATTCAGCTCAAGGGGATGTCCTAAAGTCTGACACTATTACTGAGGCTATGGAACACTCACAAAAAGGGACCTAGAATGACCACACTCCAGAAGACCCAACAAGCAGCTGAAAGACTCAGATGCAGATATCTGTACCCAACCAATGGACAGAAACTGCTGACCCCTGTGGTTGAATTAGGGATAGGCTGGAAGAAGCTGCAGAGGAGGGTGACCCTGTAGGAGGACCAGCAGTCTCAATTAAGCTAGACCTCTGAGATCTCTCAAACACTGGACTACAAACCAGGCAACATACATCAGTTGATATGACACCCCCAACACATATACAGCAGAGAACTCCTGTGTCTGGGTTCAGTCAGAGAAGATGCACCCAACTCTCAAGATACCGGAGGCCCCAGGGAGTTTACAGGTCTTGRTGGGTGGGTGGTGGGTAGTAGGTGGTGGGTGGTGGCTTGTGGGAAATCCTTGTGGGATGGGGGGGAGGAGGTATGGAATGTGGAACAATCAGCAGGTGGATCAGGGGTGGGGATAAAATCTGGAGTATAAAACAAACAAACAAACAAACAAATAAATAACAAAAAAAGAAGTGAAAAAAGAATTTAACAATAATGAAGGCACAGAATACAAAAACTTATGGGACCACGTGAACGTGGGGCTAAGAAGAAACCTCTTGGATCTGTTGCCTTCATAAGTGATTGATGTCATCCTATACTAGCAGCTTAAAAGCACATCTGAAAGATTAAGAACGAAAGGAAGGAAAAACTTCCAAGAGAAGTAGATGGCAGCAAATATACAAACACTGGGTTGAAATCAACCAAGTAGAAGCAAAGAGAACTATACAAAAAATCAACAAAAGCCAGTGCTGGTTGTTTGAGAAAATGACAAGCTAGATAAAACCTTAGGCAAACTAACTAGTGAACATAGAAACAGTATCCAAATTAACAAAATCATAAAGAAAAGGACATAACAATAGAAACTGAGGAAATTCAATAAGTCATTAGAACCTACTACAAAAGCTATACTAAACAAACTCTAAAGTCTACATGAAATGGATGAATTTTCAGACAGATTATTTTGTACCAAATTTAAATCACGATCACATATACCATTGAAGCAGTCCCATAACTCCTAAGGAAATAGAAACAGTTATTAAAAAATCCCAATCAAAAAAGCTAGGGCCAGATGATTTTAGAATAGAATTCTATCAATTATTCAAAGAAAACTTAATATCAATACTTCTCGAACTATTTCACCAAATAGACACAGAAAGATCAATACCTATTTCATTCTTTGAAGCCCCAGTTTCCTTGATACCTAAACCACACAAAAATTCAACCAAGAAAGAGAACCTTAGAAGAATTTCACTTATGAATATCAATGCAAAAGTACTCACACTCGAAAATGGAATCCAAGAACACATCAAAACTGTCATTTAGGACAATCAAATAAATTCATCCCAGGGATTGAGAGATGGTTCAATGTATGGAAATCCCGCAACATAATCTACTATATAAACAAACACAAAGATAAAAACAACAACAAACAACAACACATCTCATTAGAAGTGAAAAAAACCTTGGATAAAATACAACACCTCTTCATGTTAGAAATCTTGCAAGGTATGTAATTCAAGGCACATACATAAACATAATATAAGCAATATAGAGCAAACAATAGTGAACATCAAATTAAATGGAAAGAAACTTGAAGAAATCTCACCACTAAAATCAGTGTTGCAAAAGGGCTACACACTCTCTCCTCATTTATTCTATATAGTATTTGAAGCTCTAGACAGAGAAAATAGACAAAAATAAGAGGTTAAAGGCATACCAATTGGAAAGGAAGATGTCAAGATATTACTATTCGCAGATAGTATGACAGTATATATAAGTGACCCCAAATATTCCACCAGAAAACTTCTACAGTTATTAAACAACTTCAGCCACGTGGCTGGATATAAAATTAATTCAATGGAATTCTTATCCATCCTCTAAAGAAGGACAAATGAGCTGAGAACGAAATTAGGGAAACATCCTTCCCATTAGTCACAGTGTCCAAAGAAAAATAATATAAAAGAAACACTGAGACATAACAACAAAAATCAAGGGAATTCACAGAATCATTAGTTCTAACTTCAAAAACCCCGTGAGTCCATTGAGGATAGTGGAGTGTTGAGGTCCCCCACAATTATTGTGTTAGGTGCAATGTGTGCTTTGAGCTTTAGTAAAGTTTCTTTTATGAA
>BDUI01001985.1:93253-110812 GCA_002335545.1 Apodemus speciosus
TGTAGAGTTCATGTTGAGTTTTCACTACAGATATTAGTGGTTTGCTGGTAAGGACACAAGTCCGTAATAAGACATAGAGGTACTGTGTGGCAGAGGCAAAGATWATCTTGTAGCACTGAGACTAAACAATATCAGTTCAGTATTGAAACTGTTTTCTAAGTGGATTACAGTAATCATGACCAATACAAATGCTTRGAGGTTATWRGATAGGTTTCCTTCAAGGATCTTGGTAGTAAATTATCCCATTTAATATCTACTCCATGACATCATTTCCTTTTATGTAACGGRTGAATACTATTTATAATTCAATCTTATCATTGATGCAAGTAATCATTAATAGATGTAAAACTCATGSTAACTCAATCGAAAATTGAAATCTGCCTGGTCTTTAAAARTCTTATTTTTTTAGATCTTTTAGTATCAAGAAAAATGTTCATTGCAACATAAGCTGGAAACAATGAATGAGAAATACTGAAGAGTTTATCACTCCCGTTTCTTTTGGGAGTGATAAAATAGGAAGGATTAAAAACTTGGAATAAACCCTCAAACTAAACAACACACACACACACACACACACACACACACACACACACACACACACACATTTAGCCCTTAAGACTATATAATGCACAACTACAAAATAAATCCATAAGGCCATGGCTTCTCATATAAGACAATAAGAACCCCACTGGGGCTCACATCAGATTCACAGGGATGACAGTAGTGAATATTCTGTGTCTTATGAAAGATCGTGTCTCAATTCTCAACTTCCACAGAAACACCACTGACTCCATGGGAGACGCCACTTTAGTATTTCAGAGTCTGTTAATTATGCCTTTCGTGAATCACTGATATTTGAATAGCCTTCATTTCATCTATACTATACAAAGCAYAAATGCATAAATTATTGAGCATCTGAGATCCAAATTTAAACATATTCACACATTCTTGTTTATTCAAAGTGAGCAAAAAAATCAAAGTATATAAAGGAGGACCGTGCTGAGTTTTTCTCAAATTGAATTGTAGATTTGAAACTTTATTTGCTCTTGAAAATAAAATGTTTCATTCCCTCTTTGTTTTGAGCAAATCTAAGAATATACCTTATAGAAAACTTTATTACTAATTTCAATAGGAAAAAATGAAAGGATATATATAATTCTAAGGAGTCAAAGTTTATACTTTTAAATAAATGGTAATTCTCTAAGGACATTTTATCAGTCAAATATACTCCTCTGATAACAGAAAAGCAAATTACCTTTTATAATAGCAATGAGTACAACACCTGACAAATTACACTTATATATAAAATTGTTACATGCAAGAAAGCATTTTGTTTTTAATATATTAGATTTTATTTTTAATAATGATCATAGTAATCATATTTATTCATAAGTAACAGTACTGTTCTGATTTTAGTGTAATTTTTCTATTTCCTAAGAATCTGTTATTCTCATTAATAACCCTGAATTCAGGGACCATTGATTTTAATCATATATTTGTTAACATGATCAAATAAGAAATCTATTATTGTATCAGATAAGTTTAGACTTGTTGTCATATTGTTTGAATATGTCTATTAGATAAAATTARCCTTATCATGGTCTGTATTTTTTACTATCCATTTTAGCCCATCTAAATCCTCAGTGTTTGGATCAAAATATGGTCCAAGTAGAGAATAAATGCAGAGAACATAATTATATTTGCAATATACTTAATTCACCCTGGAATTTGTCTAAGTTTCTTCTTTTAAAATTAATAATATTTAGGGATTTATGATCTGTTAGACTCAGACAATTATCCATAAGTTTGCATCTTGATCCTCACTTAATAGATTCRTCAATTCTGTCGTTAGTTGAATAGTATATGCTTTACACCCAAGCTGTTCCTGACCATCCCCTGTTATGGTGAGCAGAYTTGACACTGTGTCATTTATCATCAGCAGTGGAAATAYTCTCCTCTTCTAAATTAAAAACCACATCCCTCRTGTGATTAAAAAAGCTAAAAATTGACACTAATTACTTGCTTTTAATCAGAATGTTTAGATAATTATTGAGGTTGCTGTTTTACTTCTGTTAGCTATGCATTTAGTTTTATGGTGAGTGTAATGCACATTTGATGTTTAGGGAAGTAGCAGTATATTTAGTAATATTTGAAAGTTTCCAAAATTGTCTAGTGAGGTAACTGTAATTTATATAATAATGATGAGAAAAGGAAACATGGATGAGGATACAAATTAGATCCTTGTCTATCCCAGTAACTTCTGAGTACTACACATCAGGTGTTTTTTTTTTTTTTTATTTTTAAAACTCTATACTAACTTTTGAAGAGGAAAAAAAGGTACAAGGTGCTTGCATACATTTGAATTGATTTTCAGTCTGAAGTGGCCATCTTAAAAYGTCAAACTTTCTTTCTTAAGACATAGAAATACATCCACACGTTTTTGCATGATCTGCTTATTCAARTGGAACTTAAAACAACTGGCCGCACTTAGCTACCCTTCCTTAGTCACAAACACAGCTGTATAATCTGTGTTTTCCTACTTATATGACAGAACTATACATTTCAAACCTGTATGAAAACTATGTTGTAGAAAAAGACGCCTTACCCAGATTTTCCTGAACCTTTTCCCTTTAGCTTTGCTCCACTTACATTTTATGAGAGTAATAAAAATTCTAAAACACAAGTTTAACTAAAATTAATAACCAATTTTACCAATTAAAACACTATTTGAAATTAGATAAGGCATTCTATGGAGATTAGACATGACATTGAACTTTTATCATAAGGATTCTGAGGATAGGTTTTTAATTATAGACATTTTATTTAAGGCAATTACATTCTTCAAATGAAACAACGTATTATTTGAAACAATCTGGCTAGTATCAGAAAATGAGAAACAGGAACACATTACCACAGAGAAGAAGACATAGGTGTGTAGAGGGCTTTCTTTGCAAGCAGGCCGGCTGAATACAGACTATCAAACCCCGAATACAATGCAGGCCTGGAAGGAACAGTGAGGATGGTGAGGCCAAGAAGACTATGGCCCTCGGCTTGCTGACTAGCTAATCTAGGTGAACTGGTGAGTTCCAGGTTCAGTGAAAGACTCTATCTCAGAAGAATCAATAAACAATAAAATAAAATCAGGAATAAATGTAAAAATACCAAAGGTATGTAAGTCATTGATGAAGACACAACATCCACATGTGCTGGTTTGCACGTGAGCCTACAAATTCACTCCACCAGTATGTCCACGTGCATGCATGTGTGTGCAAACACACACAAGTTCACACACACACATACACTTAAAAACTAGCTTGAGGAATTCAGTTGTTACAATATGTGTTACTTATATAAGTGACAAAACCCTGAATAATTAAAACARTGCTAAGATATATTTGGATCTACTCCCGAAAATTTTAATGTTACATTTTTCTCTTAAGACTTCTGTCAGAGAATCAATGTAGTACAATTTAGATAGCAGAAGCAAGGCAGTAATAAATTCATAAGAATAAACAAAGAAATTTCCAATGATTTTTTTAAGATATGTTCATTTATGTGTTCTTTCCCACAAGCTTCCTTCCATAAACTGCGATACATATTTTTGGCATGTCCAACATATTGAATGAAGTAATTCAACTTCACTGATCTCGAAAACTTCTTAAACTTATGGAGTTTTCTAGGCTTACCAATTTAGATCAGTGGTTCTCAACCTTCCTACTGCAGAGACCCTACAATACAGTTCTTCTTGTTGTGTTGACTCCTGACCACAAAATTATTTTTGTTGTTACTTCATAACTGTAGTTTTGTTGTTGCAAATCATAGCATAAATATATGTGTTTTCTGGTGGTTTTAGGTAAGCCCTGTGAAAATGTCTTTTGACCCAAAGGGGCTTAAACCCACACGTTGAGAACAATTTGTTTAGAGGGAATGACTTACATAAACTTGCTGTAGTCCGTCTGGCTTTGACATTAGAAGTATCTAGACTAATCCTTGCACAGCAAAAGATTACCTCCCCTACTCTGTTTTTTTGTTTGTTTGTTTTATCAGCTTGTGAGTTCTTTCAAAATTTTGGAGCTCACTTATACCACAACAAAAATATAGCAAAATTTAAAATACTGTACCTAGATTATCATTGATAGTGTACCTAGATATCTTCTGAGTAAGTCCAGTTTTGTTAAAAGAGAGAGAGAGAGAGAGAGAGAGAGAGAGAGANGAGAGAGAGAGAGAGAGAGAGAGAGAGAGAGAGAGAGAGAGAGAGAGAGAGATCTTTTTGGCATCTCTTTGTGAGCACTTCAAGCCTAGAGCTGATGGGAAGAGAGGAACATGCTTTGTTTAGTAACATTTTTCCCAATGTCTTCATTATCTCCGTGTGCCTTCTGTGAGTTTTCGTCATTTACTGAACTCAATAGTGTGTTGAGAGCATATACAGAATTCAAAATAAAATCATACTCATTAGTAGCATATTTATATCCCCCGTGTGGTGTTATCTCTGGTAGAGCTCTGTTCCTTTAATGCCGCAAGTATAGCAGTGCATCCAATGTTAAATCTACACATTAACTATTTTTTATTAAAGTCTTTTAAAAAGACATTTCCGTCATGAAGTTGCAACTATAAGTAAATGAACGAAAGCCTTCTAAGTATTTTGTTTCCCTTCCTGCCAAATGCATTTTTGTATGTTCTCCTTTTCTCCAGGTTCTCTTACTTATTAGCCAAATATTTCTGAGAGGATTGTTGCTAATCTTTTGTTTTTCTTTCCTCACACCCAGATCCAATTTACTCAAAATTTCAATTTATCCCTTTTTGACAAATCCAAGGTTGTAGGCTCACTCTAGTGGTACTGTTGTTTTATTAAATTCCTTGACTCAAGGATTATGAAAAAATCTCCTGTAAACAAAGATTTTATTCATTTTAACAGAAAACAAATTGCAGCACATACCCAGGTGCAAATCCTGTCCATATCTCTCCATGTCTACTGGTAGTATTTGAGGTTCACTGAATCCCTGTCATATTCTGTATCTGAGGAAAACATAAATCCATTCCCTAGTTCCATCATTAATTCACTTAACTGAAGATAGTAGCTGTCTGGAGCCTCCCTGTAACTCTAGGGACATGAAATAGCTGGTTCTTAGTCTGTTCTTTAGCTCCTTGCTTCTGGTATGTCCTAACTAATAGGATTAAAAGTTATGAAAGCTCTTCTGAGAGGCAGCTGTGAAGCAGAGTGTTTTCCTTAACATGCTCACATCCGTCACTGCCGGTGGTATCTTACTTAGAAGTCATGCTTTCCAGAGCAAACCTTATGTCTTCGTACATCTTTAAATTTGGATGATGTCAAAAATAGTGTCTGTCCAAGAAAGCTCTATTCTCTTTGCTAAAAAACTTTTGTAACTACTTTAGTCAATGTACTTGCCTTCTTTATAACTGCAATTTTTTAAATGTCATTTAAATATGTCCTTAAATTCAACAGACCTTATTTTGATAATCTTATGGTTTATCAAAACCATCAATTCTGAGAACAAACTTATGTAGTCACTATTAAAGATAATTTGTAGTTTCCCAGCAATTACAAATGTTGCTGAAATTTGCTTCTGTCCTATAATTTTTCCCTGATACAATTATACTTTTGGCATATCCAGATCCACTATGAAGCAATGATGTTATATATTAAACCATTTATGAACCGTAAAGTATTGATACCTCTTAAGTATGTGGAGTTCATATATGCTTTTATCATTAATTCACACATCTGGGCATAAACACAATTTCTGCTCTTTTAAAGCAGAAATTTGCTTTTATAGCTTAAAATTTTAAATTAGTTTAATCCCTTATCTAGATGATATATGTAGGGATTTTTAGAGGGCAGTAGAATTTGAACTGATTTTAGATATTGAAATACACTTAATCATGGCATTTAAATTTTAATTTATTTTTCAATGTTTTCAGAGTTTAAATTTCTTTCGATTTCTTTTTATAACACATTACATCTGAAGGATACATAAAACTGATTCATAACTATTAGGATTTTAATTACTCTCATTTCTTACTTTGTCTGTAGGATTTTTTCCAGCATCTTGTTTATGCGTACTTTATATGTTATTCTCAATCATTTATTTTTCTGTAAAGTAATAATACAGTTCAGAAGCACACATGTTCTTCTAGATTTAATCTATTTCTTTAACTTCTGTATTTATTCAGGGATATTTATTCAGGCCATTTATAATTATGGTTTTGAGCATATGTTCATGGTTAGTTAAACTGTTGTCATTTAAGAATATAGAGGAGGGAACAGATAAAGTTAGCTATTCTTTTACATAATATTTCATTTGCTGTGAAATTTTGTGTAACCAAGGGAAATGTATTTCCTGCCCACTTTCACTTTTAGCATATTAACATTTTTGTATAACTCATTTTATATTACAGATCATTTCCACCCTCTTTCTTGTTTTGCACATTGGAAGTAAACCCATTTAAGCATTTGTCCACCTTAAGAGTATAACAAAAGAAGACTATCAATTAAAACATAAGTAGAATTGTTAAATGAAAAGGAACGCCTACATATGGAATTATTTTTCCTGCTGCATCATACTGAGGATTTCTGAATCAACATATGAATACTTTAAGTTATAAATATCTTGTAGATAATCCTGGAATATGCAAATTGATTTGCCTATAAATATAATTAAACAATATTCAATACTCAGTGTCCTAGACTCTTCTTGGCTGAGTGTGTCTTTTAAACTCCTTTATTTTTTTGTGGAGTTAAAGTCATTTAGATAATGTAGCTTGAAAATGATGTAAGATTGTTACACTGATTGTTTAAGATTAAATAATTTTATAAAACTGGGCCTAACATATAATCTACTGCTCAATATTCCGAGGCAAGATCTGGGCCAACCTGGTCTGTAAAGAGTGTTCAATCCCAGCCTGGATGCTTAGAAAGACACTGTCTCATAACACAAATTAAAAGAAGTTGTGGTGTAGTTGATAGGGGCAGTCACTAGAATAATAAAATTAGTTGTATAGATAAATAAATAGATGCATAAATACAAGTGAATGAAGTCTAAAGGTAGTCTGATAAGAATTACGTTGGGGCTACATAGAGAATAAAAAGTACTTAAGCTTGAGTCTCCTTAAGATGACCCAGTCAGTGCAAAGAACAATCTAGGTCAATTCAGGTGGAGAGAACATACAAGTTTGAAAGGACTGACTCTCAAAATATTATTATTTTTAAAAGACATGGAGAGAGAAAAATATTTATCTTAAAAACGGAGGTTTTAGCTCTGATCATAGAGTAGATCCATCACATATATTCAATACATACATCATGTGTTACATAGCAATGCACTTATTCGTAAGCTTTATTTCAGAGACACAGTTTTAAACTATGTGAAGGGGCAATGTTGACTGTAATTTTGACAGTTTCTGTGTCAAATGCAGTATTTTGGTCATTCCAATGATCATTCAAAATGATTAATTTAGCTTTAAGTCATTGACCTCAATGGGTGATCATAAATAGACATCTATGCTCTCTCTTCATAACTAAATTTTGTGACACATCGACTCACTCAGAAGCATTGTCTACCCTCATTACACGTTCACACAGAAGTATTGCATTTTATTAAATTTCATTTTTAATTACTTCTACCGGCTATCAGGGGTAGAACTGGCTGGTTTCATATCTGACAGAGGAATACGTTTGAGCACCTTCTCTCTCGTTTGCAGACACRAACARGACACTTTGCTTGTCTAGATACTGATACGTGATGCTGATAGTTTTAGTCTGTCCATTTGCTATTTATGTTCATTCTTATTCTTTTTAAGCAACAGTTCATAATGCCCAAGAATAACGGCAAATTAACTATGACAATGTAGGCAAACTGCATTTCTATTTTCAGTATCATGTTTTGCAACAAGGCAGTTAGTTAGTTTAATTAGTACAGCATTTACTTTTAATGTTGATATTTGCCCAAGTTGTACATTAGATTGTCATAGGTCTTGTGTTGAGTACGTAAATGTTACATGTTTTATACACTGGAAAGTTAGAGTTAACTTCATTTTATGAGTAACTATTTTAAGTTTCATGTATGTGTCAGTGGCTGTATGTGGGATGAAAATTAGATATTACTTTATTCTACAAAACCATATGTCTGAGACAAAATATTACTTTGTAGCTTCCCATTTCAGTAGCCATGTGCTGAAATGATAGGCCTGTGTCACCAGACAGAATCTACAAAATTGTGTTTGCTTGCTTTTACACATGGCCTTGAAATATATTTCAAGTTGGCCTCTAACCCAGAAACCCAAATAAATAAACACTTCCTTCTACAAAAACCTCATTTTTCCAAATATTTTGTCATGGTACTTAGAAACATCTTATAGTTCAGTGTGGGCAAAATCATCTATGTATAGAAGTATTGCATAACGGGTGAAATCAATTACAGATGTGCTTTCACCCGAATTTTTTTTTTATTTTTAATCAAAGGTACAACTGGGTTGCTTTTTGAAGTACCCCTTGTCATAAAATCAGGAGTCCATTATGAGATTAATAAACTAAATATGTATAACAAAGACAACTTGATGGTATAGACATCAAATTTTTAACCTAAAAGTGTTTCACAGGAAGGGTGTGGGAGACAGTCCATAAATGTGAGACTTACTGTGGTAGTCTTTCAGCTGCTGTGCATCTAGAAAATTTGTACGGAAAATGTTAAGGTGATCTGAAATGAATGCAAATCTCTAATGGTGCAACTTTGAGATATATTACATATAAATTTATACTATAAACTATACACAAAATGATATGTTCAAGGTAAACATAAGTATTTGTCTCTCTGTTATTGATTTAACTCAGTCTTTCTAGTAAAAAGCAGTGGTCAGAAATATATTACATAACAAGAAATATATTACAAACAGTTTTCTTTTAAGACAAAACACAAAACTAATAAATATATGTGGACCAAAAATTAGATACTGCCTAATTGTATAATAGCACATTTATAAATGTTTTGTAAATACTATATCCTTTAAAATAATACATTTTCATTATCGATTTTCTAGTTGTTCATCAAATTTCCATTAGTTGCATCAACATTAATTATATTTACAAGTAATTTGCTTTTTTTGTTTAAATATGCTGTCAAAGACAGGAAATATTTTAGTATTTTAATCGAAGCATCATGTACATATTGAACTGAAAATTCATATATAACTTAAGAATTTTCCTCTAGATGAGGAGCCCCTTATATAATGAGTGTCCAAACATCTCTTGGTATTATGTCTAGGATGCAAAACATGGATGTATCCCACGACCACTCCAAGTCCCTACCACTCCATGTTTAGAACTGTTTTAGTCTCAAATCAGTGATTATTCTATTTGTATTCAAAAGCTTGTGTTATTAAAACAAATGAAATAAATGGTGTATGAAATTCTACTAAAATGTATTAGCAAGTCATTGTTCTGATAATATTGGAAAACTCATCAGTAAATCTTACCATCTATTAATGTATACAAAAATTACGATTTAGCAAGCAGGTATTTTTGAATATCAAATATATTGCAGCTCTCTGTCAGCTTAGTCTATCAGATGCTAGGCTTTTATCTTTGTTTATTTTTATTGACTAAAAAATAATAAACTGTTGATTTTGTAGATATTCAAGAAACAGAGTTGAATATGTCAACGTGAATGCAGATTGTGATGAATGAGAAGTAAAAGCGAGATGCTAGATCTTTGAGAACACATTACAGAATTATCACAATTTTGACAAATTTTTAAAAAGGTTTATTTATTTATGTGTGTGAGTGCTCTATTTGCATGCATGCTTGCATGTCAGAAGAGGCCATCAGATCCCATTATAGCTGGTTGTGAGCCACCAGGTGGTTGCATGAAATTGAATTCAGGACTTCTAGAGGAGCAGTTAGAGSTCTAAGCCACTGAACCATCTCTCCAGCTCCTTTTGATATTGTTTCTAGTAACTTACAATGAAGGGATGAACATGATAAAAGTCAGCACATCTGAAGAGGGTTGTAAAAAAATCAGGGAACGGCAGATAGAGAAGAAAAGAGGAAAATAACATTATAAATATTAAGAATTTAAACACACACAACAGTGATCACTTCTTCTGTCTTCAAGAGGACAGAGAAGAAAAGAAACCATTAAGACGCTTAAATGCTAAAGTAAAATTCTGTATGCAAAGCCCTGGCCACCGTACTGGTGTTTGCTCCTGTGGGAGGGGGAAGCAGCTCAAGGAAAAGCTTTAAAAACTATAGACATATGCAGATGCCATCTGTGAGTTGACAGAATCTCACTTTCTAGGCCCTTGATGTTGCTTTTTCCCACAAAATGTTATTCTCTAGCCGAGTCCAGAAAGTTACCAAAAAGATTCAGCTGTCCAGAGGAGAAGCTTTGAGAAAACTGTATTTTATTTTTCTCTTTTTCTATGGTTTACTTCTTAGAATTTTTTTTCAGAATTTTAAAGAAAGAAAAAAATTGAGTTTCTTGAAGCCTCTGTCTTCTTTACCTGATGATTTATGATTGATAATGAGACATATAGAAAAAAAAACAGCAACTGTAATGCAATTTAAGAAAAAGGTTTAGGGACTCTAGGGAGTCTAGAATTCAAACAAGTATTCGTGTTTCAAGTATTCTATGCATGTATGGAATAAAAAGATTGGATATGTGACAATGACGCTCCAGACCACTTAGTATGTCATGTCTCAGTACACAAATTGCTGACCAGTGAGTAGAAATTTAACGTCTTATTAGGAGGGTATTATTATTATTATTATTATTATTATTATTATTATTATTATTGAGTGAATTTATTGTTATTTTTATGTTTTGAGACATGATTTCTCTGTGTAGTCCTGCTGTTTTGGAGCTCACTCTGTAGACCAGGCTGACTTCAAAGTAGCTCTCCTTTGGCAGTGTGTAATATAGGACACAGTTAAATAAAACTACAGCCCTTTTGCTAATTATTATAATCAAGTCACACATAGGATAAACTTTCACCTTGTAGGGACCATGCTTTCCTTACTATGTTGACAGTGGGCAGAACACAAATGGCACATATAATCATTATATTTGGAGTTAGTGTTTTAGAGAATAAATTAAATCGTTGCTTTAACCTAGCGATGCAGAAACTTAAATTAATCATGTGTCTTAGAAGTATGAAGTGAAAGACAAAGTCATCAAAGTTGCAACAAGGGACCAGTGGGCATCTGACCAGGGTACAGGACAAAGCTAGTGAAATTCAGGCTACAGTAAATAATTTTGGAATCAAATTTATTAACATTTTTGTGTGCGACAATATGTAACCATAATGTAAATACTTAATTTCCTATCAACAGAAGGATTGTTTGGTAGTAGACGCGATAATATAACCTTTGCGGATTAGTAGAGTGAACCCTAATTCTTAACAACTCGTATTAAACTAAGGAATTGGGCGATGCCTTTTCATCTAATAGAAAGACATGAATATATTTGTAGAGTTATAGCGACACTGAGTTTACAGCGTTTTTCTATAGTAAGGATTATCTTGCTGAATTATTTGTAGGAAATATGTGGCATTCAATACTTTAATTTTCTTCTCTCATAATTGAAATTGGAAGAGGTTAGTAATCTGATCTTTCAATATTTCAATTATTTATTTTGTAATGCTACAGTGATTGCATTTGTAGTGATTATATTTTGATAATGAGTACTGAMGGTATCTAATATGGAATATTATACCCTCTTTAAATTAAAACATAGATCATATTCCTCTAACTTTAATTTTAAATCATTTTTAACCTAATGTGAAGATATTTCACTTATTTTCTAATTTCAAAGGACCATCAGTAAGTGTTACCATTACTTATTTACTATTAATAATAATTTTATATTTATTACTAGTGACCCTCATGATAGTATAAATTTATAAAAAAACATAGTAGTAAAAGAGAGAGGAGAGGAAGAAGAAGAGGAGAGTAGAAGTAGAGAGAAAGAGCTAACCATTGCTTTAAGCTACTCTGCAATTTATTGAGAACAGCACAAACCATTTTTAAAAGGTTATATTTGAGTATTGCTACATTTTAGGTGATTTATTCTTTATTTTCCTTGCTGTAGAATCACATTACAACAATGTCTCAAGCCTCAACTTGTATTCACGAAAAGTACATCTCAATAACTTACCACAGTTACGCAAGAAAATAAAATAATCAATAACTTCATCGAAAATGTTACGAATGTACTGTAAATAAAGAATTTGTAATTTTTCTTGAGGAATCTCCAGAGGAAAATTAAAACTCATATCAAACTCTGGCTGAAATCACAAGAGGACACAGATGTGTTTAATGACTCATGATCCTGCATAGCAGAACTCATCCCCGTTTAACGGGGATGAGATTTCCTACCCAGCACATCACAATGGTCACATAGGGTCAGGTTCCTGTCCCTTGTCCCTCCTTCAGTCATTCTAGGAAGTGAGGAAGCACGGTGAGGAAGCACCTCACACTTGTTCTTGATACGAACCATGCAAACCTTTCTATTAGAAACAAACCCTGAAAAATGACACACAGTCTTGCCACTTGCCAAGTGGGTGTTCTGACCAGATTTCATTAATTTTATCCTTTTTTATTTTAGTCTAACTTGGAACACTGTATCCAAATGTGTATTTTTTTTTCATATTCTTCTTACAGTATTCGTTTTTATCTTATCTGTTCTCACAGCCTAGGGCGGTTTCTCAAGGGTGTTCTTGATGCATTCCCTCATGTCCAAGGTGTCATGGTGAGGTAAAGACCTCCCATTATGTGGACAGACAAGTCGAGGTTGACTCGGCTGGTAACTATGTGATCTCCAAAACGTTAGTTTTCCTGTAACTCTTTCTTATCTGAAACAGATTCTCAGGAGCTCATTGTGGAAATGAAATGATTTATCATATTTAAAGCAGAGTGGTCCTAAGGAAGCGCTCATTAAACATCAAAAGCATCCTAGCATGTATATTCAGTTAAAAGGCATCACCCAGAATATGGACAAAATTAAAATCTCGAGCTTAAGTAGAACAAAATTAAAATCTCGAGCTTAAGTAGAACAAAATTAAAATCTCGAGCTTAAATAGAACTAATTATGCCCTCCCTCACTAAAAGAGAAAAATCAGACACCAAGTGTTCTTTTCACAATGAATCACTATTTTAGTCTGAAGTTAATGTGTTCTTTCACAGGGCATACATGTTAAAAATACAGTATTCATATTTCCCCCTTATCCATTAAGATATTACAGATTCAAATGTCTAACGTGCAGCAGACATTAAGCTTCATTCATATTATGATGGTGCTAGTTTTTATTTATTTATTTTTTTTACTTATTAAAAAGGGAAGTAAAGGGAAGTAAAAACACTTTTTAATAAAATGAAAGATTTACATGGAAAATATTTCTGATAAAACTGTAGAAATATGTAGAAAAAATGTTAAAATTAAAGATTATCATGGAAATTATATAAATAAAATGATGGTGGTAGTTACAGGCCAGGATTACAGCTTCTGAAATCTCATTGTCCTTTTATTTGAGTCAACTTGCATGTTTATAATGAGGGAAGAAACTTGATTATGTAAAATAAACAGTGACACAGAATCATTTTGAACACAAAGGTTTTGATTTAGTATATGACATAACATATTAGGTTTCATGATCATAGAAAAAGAAATAATTTATACATTTCACAG
The DNA here is from genome assembly GCA_002335545.1 of Apodemus speciosus. Lineage (NCBI taxonomy): Eukaryota > Metazoa > Chordata > Mammalia > Rodentia > Muridae > Apodemus > Apodemus speciosus. Next base: position 106,951 of record BDUI01001985.1, read on the forward strand.
CCAAAATTAAAAGGAAATAAAAGAATTAAACAAATCAATATCTAATACTTCATCTATTTGGTTACAATTGTGATTGAGCATTAGTGAAAGTTGTGACTATTGGTAGGATATTGTTACCCCAAATAAAATTGTGGGAAACACGGATGCTCCGAATCTTCAAGGAATCCAAATGGCTGTCAGAATGGAAACTCACATTTCTGTGAGGTGGAGGAGAGATGTTTGTGTCTACTTAGGCCATGGTCTGAACACATGAATGCTAGGGGATATTATCAACTTATTCCCTCACTAAATTAGCTAATGTACCTGATTCTCTCAGTCAGCCTGGTATCTGTATTTTGTACTGTAGTCTTTCTGAGTCAGACAAATTATCAAATGGTGGCAGAAGCCCATTTGAAATACCCGCAAATAACTGTGCCGAGTTTACTTTCTGTAAGAGGCTTTTAATTGACTCCTAAGGAACATCCTCATTATTTTATGATTCTGTGTTTTCTCTCTTTGCCTTTCTATATCTGTTTTACAGATGTATATGAATTTATTTCACAAATAACTAAACTCCCCGAGAGAAATATATATTTATCTATATCTATTACTCCATCTATCTATCTATCTATCTATCTATCTATCTATCTATCTATCTATCTATCTATCTATCATCTATCTCTATCTTTCTACATAAATATAGTTTTTTTTAGGTAACCAAAAATCTAAATACTAAGGTCCCCTGCCCAATCTCTACTCAAGAATCATAGTATTCTTACACCTACTTCATATACATACCTCATGTTCATAAATAAATTATATTTTATAATGACCCAACTTTCAGCATTTAATAGTGCTGCTTCCAATGATAGAAATATAAAATGTTAAGACATATTTACATGTTTGCATTTAATTAGCTTGTGAGTTTTATTGCTGTAGTGTATGGATTTAAGCATTTCTTTTCTCTTCACTAGTTTTTTTCTTATCTATATTATTTTAAATTCCTCATGATATCAAGAAAAGAAAAGATGATTACTTTATTGGAATGATTGGGAATGGTTCTTTATAATGCAGTTGATGAAGCTGTTATGCACTCCTGTTACTGTATATTATCCAAGTGTGTTTCCGTCAGAGACCAAGGACATTCTAGGTGTTGGGAACTACATGAGCAAAAATAAGAATTTGAAGAGCAAGTATCATATATTTTGAAGTGAACGTCATAAAATGCTTAATCTACAACTTAAATCTCAAGGCTTAGTACAAGTTTGTTTTGACTAAGTTACAGAAGGTTTATGTTTTAGATAAATAAGGTGTTTTAAATAGCACCAGCACCGGCAGAAAGAGATAACAACTATTAAGAGCCTATTATGATCCTTGTATACTTTTTTACACATTTATCCAATGAGAATACATCTAGCTCTTGTTATCAGATGCAGACGTTCTTACTGTCACCACATTAGAAATTATTAAATAAGGAGATCTGTCACCACATTAGAAATTTTTAAATAAGGATCATCTCTTGTAGCTTAACAGTTGCTTCCTCAAGGCTGAAGAAGAATCTCGATTTTGATCTGGGATCATTCAGCTTTACTGTGAATGTCTGTAATTCACATTGGGTCCCTAGTCAGCCTATGAAGTGTCACAGTTCAGGAGGCTGATGCAGGCACTGTGCATTGTTTTACTGCTACAGGTTTGACTGGTGCCGCTGTATCCGTGGCTCTTAAAGACCACACAACAATGGTGCCAGTGGAGAATGACCACGAAGGTCAGGCTCAGTGCATCTTTAAACAGACAATGTAGGAGAGAATGGATAAAGGCAGCAACTGTAGAAAGTAGTTACCACAGTGATTTCTCTGGTCCTGGAACTGGATGTCTGAGATGTTTGCATCATGATAAATTATAGTAAACGATGTACCGATGAGGTCAATTTTGATTAGAAAACTGATAACAGAGGTGTTGGTTGTGGAACCATGATAGAATGTTTGACTAGCAGACATGAAGCATGGATTTATCCCCCAGCACCCTCAAGGAGGGAGGGAGATAAGGAAAAAGAAAGGTGGTAAGAAGAAAGAAAGCAAAGGAGGGAGGGGAGAAGGAAGGAAGGAGGAAAGGAGCAAGGATGGGAAATTTGAAGAGAGGAGATTGTTATTGCTTTATGGACACCAGAGGAAAAGTTTATTATTGAAAGAACAGCGTTGCTGTTGCTGTTTTGTGTATATTAATGTTAGCATGCTAACAGGCAGCACGCACGAGCTGATATGAGGCCCCCAACACGCACGCAGGAGAGGACAGCCAGGTCTCTCTTCATTCAGAGATGATGTACCTAACCCTCAAGAGACTGGAGGCCCCAGGGAGTTAATAGGTCTGGTGGGGTAGTGGGTGGAGACAGGGGTGAGGTGGGGTGGGCAGGAGGTATGGGATGTGGAACAGTCAGAGGATGGACTCGGGGGATAAAATGGAGTGTAAGAAAATAAACTAATTAATTAAAAAATTAAGAGTTTAGGATGTGGAAAAATATGTGAGGGCAGTTTGTGAAAATGCTGGTAGATGATGCTATATGGTTATTGTCACCTAGGAGATACTTGTTCAAAGGTAACCAACTTAATCTCCTAGCACAATTGGATGAAACGCTATGGTCACAGTAGTCCTTCTGACTTCAATGAATCACATGAATCTCAGACTGTAACTTCTCAGAGCAAGACTTACACATGTCTCTCTGTAAAAGAATAAGCCTAGAAGCAATATTTTGTGAGGAAAAAAAACTTGGTCTCAGTTACAGAGTGAATTTAATATTAGTCTGTGATTATTATCTGCCTTATTTTTTCCAAGTTAAAATTTATAGAGAAAACATACTGGGTTGTCTTCCGTGAATCCCTAGCTTCATTGCAGCTGACATTAACTCAGGCTTGTGATACTGTGATTGCTGGACAGAATTTCTCCCTGAGAATCACACCTCACTCCCCCACTCCTTCCACAATTATCCTCAGAGGTGAGCTGGCTGCATGAGAGCCGGGCAGCCATTTTCCCTGCAGAATGTTTTATCACGTTTTGAAAAATAAGAGTAATGGAAGGACTGCAATTTCCAAATATGTGAAGTTTAATCCTAGGGTTCTCTGTTGTACTCTGAGACAAGGGCACACTCCTTCAAACCCAGAATTTTCTGCCTAACTCACTGGAATCAAGGAGCAGCTCTCTAATTTTCCTTCTATTTCAAGTGTTTTTCTGATATGTTCTAGTCTAATGTCCTCTTTAAACACTTTTAGGAGATGCTATGATATGAAGCCAATCTCATCAAGTCACCAGCTTTTTGTCCTTTTATAGTTAAGGTATGACTTACTTTGCTTTGCATTCTTTAATGTTCTTCACCCCCTCCATCCACCATTTGTCTCAAGATCTTGGAGGTTCAATCATTCAGTTCTTACATGTGTGCTTTCTTCCGGCTCCACAGTGGCAGGGCCGCTTCCTGCCTGGGAAGCAAAACACAACTCATATTTCCCGTGAACGTTCCAGACAGACATACACACTTTTCACTTAAAGCCTTGTATGTTCTTATGCAAAAAAATATTGTATATAAAACAATCTGTAAAATCAGTTTGCCCATTTTTTTATTTTTTATATTCTTTGTTTACATTCCAAAGGCTTTCCCCTTTCCCACTTCCCCCCTCACCATATGTCCCATAAGTCCTCTTCCCTCTGCCCATTCCCCAATCACCCCCCCCACACACACACACACACCATTTCTCTGTTCTGGTACTCTCATACAAAACTGGATCCAGTCTTTTCGGAACCAGGGTCCTCTCTGTCCTTCTTCTTGGGAATCTTTTGATTTGCTAATTGTGCCTTGAGTATTCAGAGCTTCTGGGCTCATTAATATCCACTTATC
>BDUI01001985.1:132712-149578 GCA_002335545.1 Apodemus speciosus
GTGAAGGTCTAGGGAGGGAGAGTCCAGGATAATCATTCTAGGGGATTTGGGTGATGTCTCCCTCTACAGAGAGCAAAAGAACACTGGGTCATTAACAATATATACTCCTAGCTTTCTGGATGGACTGAAGGTATTTGATTTCCTTTATTGGGAGACACCCCTCAGTGTTTCACACTCCTGTTTTTCCTAGAAATTGGTAGGCACAAGGACCTTTGTACCCTCAACAGACACTGTCCTTCACTAATGAACCCAAGCTGATACCRTCTTCAGTATGTGGTCTCCAAGATTTCCCAAGGGACCAACAGAAAGGAAAGGCTGGGAAGACCTTTTGTAATTAACAGTCCACCAACTCTTGACTGGGTGAGTCCAGTCACATGAGATATCTCTCTTGCAGACCAAGAAAGGAAACACCAACTCTTCCATGACTTCTGTGGTTAAAAATGTCAAGAAATAGAAATGTTTCACATATCAAACTTTCTGCTGCTGAAGTCTTATCCTTTGGTATGTTAATAAATCTTGCAATGTTTTCAATTATATGTATATATATATATATATTAATCAAACTGATTTTTTCCATTCTACTCATTTTAGACAAATGCATAATGAGCTAAAGTAGACTTACCTTAATGTACAACAGAATGACTCAACTTGATTAAAACAAATTGTCGATCTTTGGCTTCTAACAGAGTAAAAAAAAAAAAAAAATGCTGATGCTACTAGCCTAAAGACTACACATCTAGAGATTTCCAGAACATGTTTTCTGGAAATTAGGATGCTTTGAATGGAATTTCTCCATCTGCCTGCCTACCAATAACTCCTTCCCAATGCCTCTGACCCTGCATTCTACCCTTCCTGGGTCCATACATCCCATTTTCAACCCCAACAAAGTTAGAGATCCTCCCTTATCGTCGACAGAAGGCCTGCATCTCTGTGACCTTAAAATGACTAGGTACAAATATTGTATTCTAGTCTGTAGGTTGTGTCATCATTCTGTTGATGATCCCCTTTATTGTGAGGAGAATCTTTAATATAGTGCTCTTAGTCAGGTTTTGGTTTTGCACTTTGGGGGAGAACTCTTGTTTAACCTTTGCCCACATAAGTGTCCTGACTGATTCTCCTTTGTCTTCTTTTCATAGTTTCATCTTTGGAGGTCAATCCACTAAGGATATTTGCTTTTTTACCATCTTTTTCTTGAAGAGTTCCTCAAGGATCTGTTACAACCAGACAAGAGAGCAAATTAGAGAATGAGGACAACAAATAGAAGACTGGGTGGGGTGGAGTGGGGAGGGTGTGGGGTAGGGTTGGAGTGTGGTGGGTTGAGGTGGGGAGGGATAGTCTCAGGATTCTAGGAGACCATGCATGTACCGGGGCTGTCTGATAAAAGATTTGAAGAGGTAATGAGAGAGGACTCCGGGAGAAAAGGAATATTTCAGAAAATACAACAAGGAGACCAAAAAAAAAATAAGTAGAAGATGGTACAGGAAGCCAAGGTTCAAATATGAAGCAATGTAGGATGTATTATTATTTTTCAACAATTGGAATGATAGTTAACTTTATGGGTCAACTTCATTATGCCATTAGTTCAATRTAGACAGTTCAATTTCCAATAATGCTTGAATTTTTATCTTTACAGTAGATGAATTTTGATATTCCTTTGATAGCAATAATCACTTTGCTATTCTTTCATGCTTTGGGGCAGTGCCAGACTACTTCTGTCACATGGTCATGAAGAGTAAACAAATTCTTCTCAGTTTTCTGCTTAGCTGCTTAGTTTGATAGCCTTTCTATTTGAAATTCCTTTTCTTTTATGCATTTTCAACTTATGATGAGTCTTTTGGGATCTAACACCTCTGCAAGTCGAGGAACATATTTATTTCTTGGTGTTCCTCTTAGTGAGATGGGGATACCCATAACATCCAGATCAGATGAATATAAACTAGATTGCCTTATGAATGTGGTGGCCATCTAAACAGCCATGGGCCTAAAGAGAATAAGATTCATCCTTCCATGAATAAGGCAGAAGTCATTCTGTTGGACTCCGCACGGGACATCTGTCTTTCCCTGCCTCCGAGGCAAACTGGAATATTAATTCTTCTTCCATCTCAAGATGCTTACATTTTTAGACCTCCCCCTGCTAGATCCCCTTGCTCTCCAATGCGCCGGAACTGAAGATGCTGGGAACTGCCACCTTCTGCAAGTGAGAGGCAGTGCTTCATAAGGTATAAGTGCAAATATATATATATGTACAGATATGTATGGATATTCACATGTGTGTCTGTATGTACAGATATATACCCTGATGGTTCTGTTTCTTTGCAACACACTAGCAAGCACACTAGCAAACAGAAGAGAATTAATACAGCCTCAGCATTTTCTAATCACGAATTTGATTTTATTCACATTCTTCAATAGTATTGTTTTTATTGTTTTCTAGAATGTAACTTAATATATCTCCAAATATGTAAAAATTGGGCATGGTTTCTGAAAATATTCCATTTTTAATGACTAATTGATCTCCAGTGGATCAAAGAAAGAGCAGAACAAACATAAGGAAAGACATGCTGATATTATCACCTTGCACAGTGGACAAGACACTCCCCTCCAAGAAAAGCAACGAAGAAATAGAAGGAAGGTCACCATTTAAAGTGAATCTGTAGTTGATGAAAAGCAAAAGAAACATGACATCACACATTGGTAGGAAGCCAGGTACAATGAAATGCTGGACACTGAAGCCAACTCCATCTTTCATAACAGAGATCCAATCCAATACATGTGTTCTATTTTATGCTTTGCTCTAAACTGATAATTATCAATGAACAAGCGTGAAAAGTGGAGACAATCATATTTTCTGGTTTGACGAAACCACCTAGAATGAAAATGAATTATATGTTGTGTCGTCTAAAAATATGTTAGATTATATAGATAGATGTGACTGGAGAGTTAGTACTCTTCGCTATGCAAGGAATGGAATGAGAAATTAAGATTTAAAACGGATGACAGGAGAAAAGACGATGAAAATAGAGGAGAAAAAGAACAAACCAATAGCAAACGGCTTAAAACCACCCAGCATGCCTTGCGGGGGTGGGGGGGCGCCGCACTCAGGCTTCCAAGTGCTGATTTCTTTAGGAATTCCCTGTTCACTTTTCGTGATAGTGAGAACTATCGGTCAGAAATAGAAATGGAGGTGTGAAATAAAACCGCACTTCACCTTCAGGACATTTTGGAGGTAAAGATGCAGATTCTTTTTCACTTGAAAGAACAAATTCTACCTGCTCCGTGGAAAGACCAACTGCCTTTCTCCCGCCCTACAAGGGCTTATTTTATGTAGCAGCRTGAAGCTACAATTCCCAAGACTAGTTTCTACCTTTTRTTTAGTTTATTTCTTTGGTTTARAAAAACCCACACATACTGTTTATTTGTCAAAAACTGAATTGCTACCAGTGTCCCTTCTATTATTTTGAAAACAGGATGTATTGTTTTGTTTTGTTATTTTTTTTAAACCTCCTTTTGGGAGATGCAGTGGGTTTGTTGTCTAGAGCTGTGTCATTAAGTAGTCCAGAATAACACAAACACACAGATATGTGTATTACACACATAAAACCCAGAGAAGATAAATGCCAAGTTAACTCTTCAAGGAAAAAATATAGATATATAAGATCAGATGATTTCTAAGAAGAAGAAAAAGTAGTAACTAACAAGGCATTTCTGCAGTTTGGGGTTGGAATTTGAGGTAAGGCAGCCAGAAACGGTGATAATGGGTATCCCTTAAAATTACCAAAAAAAATTGCGAGAATGACGCGTATGGATGTCTACGGGAAGACTGACGTAGGTAGAGAGAGGGTCCTACGTGGGAAAGCTCTGAGGCAGGCATGTGCAGAGCAGGCCAGGGTAATATCAAGCCAAAGGAGCCTGAGAGAGAGAGAGAGAAACTGAGTAAACAGGAGTAGGGAAGGACTGCAAAGGACCGTGTGGCCACTGGGAGGCGCTCAGCTTCACCGGACTGCAGTGAAATCCATCGGGGGCGCCGGCAACGAAGACGATGGTGCGGTTTCTAACTTAGCTATTTAAATTCATGTATGAAGTCATTGCTTTTCTTATAGAATTCTTATAGAATTTTTTTTTTTACAGTTTCTCTATTCTTCATCTTATCTGACCTTTTTTTTTTCCTTTCCTCTCAATCTCCATTAAGATCCCCTCTCCGCTTCTGTTAGATTATTAGAGAACCAAACATTGACAGAGACACAACCAAACCATAAGTTTCTTTCTGGAAACTTTAGTTTCCAGACAGACAGACAGACAGACAGACAGACAGACAGACAGACAGACAGACAGACAGACAGACAGATAGGCAGACAGACAGATAGGCAGACAGACAGACAGACCACACACACATACACACACACACACACACACACACACACACACACCACACTGAGCTCAGAATCAGACTCTGCATGTATGGTGCTTGTCTTCCCGAGTCTGTCTGGATGACGTCCATTTTCTTCCATCTATTTTCTGGCAAAGGTCACGATTTTATTTTTCTTTACAGCTGAACAAATCTCCATCGGGCATGCCCACCATCTTTTCCTAGCCCACACATCTGTTGATAGACATCCACGGTTATTCTGTTTTTCAGCTATTATAAACACCACAGCAATACATATTGGCATACGCATGTCCCTGTAGTTTGGTTGGCAGGAGAAAAAGGATGCTTTTGGCAGGTTTTGTAKAGAGAAAAAGAATTTAAAACAGAGTCYGAGGGAAACTCAAGGACAATTAGATTGGAATKTGAGAGGGAAACAACAGGGGAGGGAAGCTGGAGATCCTAGCAGCAGGAGGAGGATGAGAACGGATAAGCAGAAGAGAAGAAAGGTTGCTTTCATCAGAGGACAAGAAAGTACGCAGCCAAGCAGCAGAGTCTGTGAGCAGCTGCACGAGGGTGACGTTAGAAAGAGAGAATGGAGCCGGGCGGTGGTGTCGCACGCCTTTAATCCCAGCACTTGGGAGGCAGAGGCAGGCGGATTTCTGAGTTCGAGGCCAGCCTGGTCTACAGAGTGAGTTCCAGGACAGCCAGGGCTATACAGAGAAACCCTGTCTCGAAAAACCACAAAAAGAAAGAAAGAAAGAAAGAAAGAAAGAAAGAAAGAAAGAAAGAAAGAAAGAAAGAAAGAGAATGCTGGGTGCCATGCAAACGGGCTTTGGCTTCTGGCAGATATCAATAAAAGGGAGAGAGAAAGAGGGCAAAGAAAATGTACTTCCCATGGACAGGCTGAGTAGCAAGGGTCTATACGAGACAGTGCTAAGGAGGGCTTCTGGGATATATACAGATGGCACTGTACATGTAATATACAGTTGTCATTAAAGAGACAGCCGCTCCTCACATCTTCCTAACATGTCTTCAGGTATTTCACGCTTCCTGGATTTTCTGGAATGGGTAATGTCACTCTGCAGGTGATTGACAGACCCATTACTAGTTTCTGGTCTGTGACCCCTGAGGATGCTGTCCCCTGGACGATGAGGACTGATGCCTGTGAACTCAAAGAACATGCAACCAGCCATGTATCAGAGGGAAGCAGAACTTCCCACTAGCTGGGAAGTGAGAGAGGTTCTGAGAGGTTCTTACCGTCACTGCTGCAAGAATTGGGTACTTTAAACTGTGTCTTAGACACTGTCGCTGTGAAAAAGACACCACGACCACAGCGACTCTTATCAAGGAGAGCACTTAACGGGGGCTTGCTAACACTTGAGAGATTTAGTCTACGGTCATCATGGAGGGACGCATGGCGGCATGCACGCAGGTTCTGCTTCCCTCTGATACATGGTAAGGCCAGAGAGGTAGTAAGAGGTCCAAATCCAGATTGACAGGTACCAGGAAGAGAGAGAGAAAGGCACTGGGTATGGCTTGGGCATTTGAAATTTCAAAGCCCACCCCCAGTGATACTCTTCCTCCAATAAGACCTCACCTACTCCAACAAGGCCATACCTCGGAATAACTAATGACCAAGCATTCAAATATATGAGCCTGTGGGGGGGCATTCTGATTCCAACTACCACAAAATGGTTACAGGAGAGGTAGACAGAGACAGAGAGAGACCGAGACAGAGAGAGACCGAGAGACAGAGAGAAGGGTAGGGTAGGCTGCAAGGAGTGATTTGCCTTCTTTAAGCACACAAGATGACTGAAGTCCTCCTAGTGTTGGAGCTGTGTCAGAATCATAGATACCATAGATCGTCAACGAGGTGTTGGCAAAGCATAGGGACTGAGAGAAGGTGTTCCCGGATAACAGAGTGGGAGAGTCAGGAAAGAAGAAATGTGGTGAGGGCCAGGGAAATAAATCCGGACCCAGAGGATGAGACGTTCTTGTGGTGCTCCAGTGGTCTCAGTCTATTTGCTGTTCTCTTGAAGAGACATATTAGGTTGTCATGTTGTTCACAAGGAGAAGGCTTCTCTCAGGTTGGAGAATCCTCAGGAAGTACAGGACAAAGAGACTACCAGAAATGAATCCCAAAGGCTACATGTTTTAGTTTTCAACCTCTTTATATTAAGAAGCCATGCCGGGCAGTGGCAGTGTATGCCTTTGATTCCAGCACCCTGGAGGTAGAGGGTCTCTGTGAGTTCAAGGCCAGCCTGGTCCACAAAATGAGTTCCAGAACAGCCAGGGCTATGCAGAGAAACCCTGTCTCAAAGAACCAAAACCAAAAAAAAAGACAAAGATGAAGATGAAGCTAACGATGAAGGAAGAAGAAGAAGAAAAAGGAGAAGGGGGAGCAGAAAAAGAAGAAGAGGAAGAGGAGGAAGAGGAGGAGGAGGAGAAAGTCAATCATTTGTGAGAGAAAGCTCCCTACAGTATCTCATAGGGACCAAGACCAGTGTATTAAGGAGTGTTTCTTATCTGGACCAGGGCCAAAGGGAATAAAGAAGTTCCAGGAAAGCTAGACTCTTGAATCAACTTCCACCTGTGTTCCCCAAAGAGCCCATCATTATTTCGTTCTACTTTCTCAAAGGACTGAGTCTTCAGGCACAATGGAGATTAAATTGGGTCCTCAGGACAGGGAGCTCCTTTTTTTGTCGTAGAGACTAAGAAGGTCAAGTCCATTACCGATGTGAATTGTCTGCAAGAGTCCAAATCCTGGGGTTCCATTCATTCTGAGGCCCTCTCTACCGCATATGAAAAGGTCTCCAATCGATTGGTGAAGGGCTCCACTCATACTAAGAGTAACTGGTTGCCCTTGCTTAGAGACATGAGGGTGAAGTCTAGTTGACATTCTTCCTCAGAATAAAATCCTGTCTTTTGTGTTTCCTGGGGAGCAAGCCAATCGTCCCTTCACTACAGCTCATTTTTCCCTCATTGTCTAGTCAGTTGTCTTAGTGATTTCCTCCCAAAATTGTCTTTCTGTCAGCTGTGGCGTTCCAACTTTGCCCAGATGAAAGGATACATACAAGAGGGTCTTTAATTTTTCCCGTCTATCCATGGCACAGAAGAGCAATTTTCCAGAATCCTTCTAAACAACCCTGATGGTTGGATGACAATCTATTCTTCGGCACTTCTACCATTTCCTTAGAAGAACACTGGGTCATCCATAATAGAGGGGCCAGAGTCATAACTTGATTAGCTGCTTCTTTGATAGCATTGTGAGCCCACCCGTGTCCTTCAGGTACTTCCTTTGTTCCTCTTTGACATCCTTTTCAGTGGACATCTGCTACTTTCTTGGGTTGAAACATCAGTGAAAAGTTACTGTTTCTGGGTGACATTAATTAGGGGAGGTGACATCAGGAAGAAGGCATTGGCATGGAGAACTGCAGAGACATATTTAGAAGCAGCACATATGGTGACACTCTTGCTGCTCTGACTTAATTCTAGGGCTCTGATTAGGGGGCTATTAGTTCAGCCAACTGAGTTCCAATCCCTGGAGGAAAGTTGTTGCTCTCCAGAATGTCAGGAAGGTTCACTATAGCATATGTGACTTGCTGGACCCCAAGCTTAATACAAAGAGCTCTCATCTATAAATACAACCTAATCAGGGTTTCTGAGGGAGTATAAGTCTTCTTCCCTATTGACTTAAGTTTGTGGAAATACTTGTTCAAAATCATGTTGGGGGCCATTTTGTCATCTTTGTCTTCCTCTGGGAGGAAGAAAGTACAATTGAGGGAGGACCAACCAACCTTTTATTTGAACGACTGGACCTACCGAAGATAAATCCTGGCACTTGAGAAGTCTTTATCGGTTAAGCAGAAATTCCTTTTTAGTTTTAACAGTTCTGCCATATTATGTGAGGATAGCACAGTCAAATCATTTCATTTTAGTCAACTCTGGAATCCACAGTGTGACTGAGGCTAGGTCTGGGCATGCCGGGCACACGTCCACCACACAGTCTAGATCTCTGACCGTGGTAGCCTATATGTTGTTGCGTGGGCCCCTGAACACTCTCAACGCCACCCTTTTTCATTCAGTTGTGTAGAGATTGACATCTTTACAAGCTGAGCTGGAATACTCCGGTTAGGGCTATGAGGAATAACTGCTTAAGGTATCAGAAGACTCAGGTTCCTCTGTCCTCTAGGTCAGACTTTGTGTTTTTTCCCCATAGGTATGTTTTAGGGGCTGTTTTAGTTAGGGTTTTCCTACTGTGAACAAACACCATGACCAAGGCAACTCTTATAAGGACAACGTTTGATTGGGGCTAGCTTACAGGTTCAGAGGTTTAGTCTTTTATCATCAAGGCAGGAACATGGCAGCATCCAGGCAGACATGGTACAGGAGGAGCTGAGAGTTCTACATCTTCATCTGAAGGCTGCTAGTGGAAGACTGGCTTCCAGGCAGCTAGGAGTAGGGTCTTAAAGCTCATATCCACAGTGACACACCTACTCCAACAAGGCCACACCTTCTAATAGTGCCACTCCTTGGGCCGAGCATATGCAAAACCATCACAGGGGCTGATATGGGGCTCAGATAATTTCTGCATATCTTAGGGTCTAGAGCTTGCAGAATTCTGCCATTCAAAAAAAAAAAAATCAAGCATTTCTGATAGAAAGAAGGAAAAAATTAGGTACTCTCGGGCCTTGTCTTAGCTCCCTCTTTCTCTCTCAGATATGGTCAATCCTAAGTATTTGGTTGGCGGTTGGCACAGCTAGCTAAGTCTTATTCTTGGCGGTGTCACAGCCCTTACCAGGTCAAACTGAGGCACACCTTACTTTATTCCTCCCTAAGAACTGACAAGAAAATTATCCAAATCGTTTAGGACATTGGCTTGACAGTTCAAATGGCTTCATCAAAATCCCACAGAATGACTGGCAGAGAGCATGGGTAAAGGGAAGAATACAGCAAGCTTTGGTCCTGGCTTCACCTTTGTGGACAGCATGGGTTGTTTTTGTTTTTGTTTTTGTTTTTGTTTTTGTTTTTTGACCTGCTTCTTTTATCATCCGGCTTCTTTTAGTGTTACTAAGGGCCAGTTGCCCGTAGGAAAGAAAGCCGATGCCCCCAGCAGAAATGCAGTTCCATTATTGTTGCAGTCAAATCTTCCTGACCAGTTAACATAAATCAAGGACCAGAACTCAATAGAAGTCTTGAGTTTTTAATAAGTTATCCTGCCCCTTGTTATTCATTAGAGAAATCTTGCCTCTGTACTTCCATAGGACTGAGTCTTAGTTTGGGTTTTACTCCTGTGAACAGACACCATGACCAAGGCAACTCTTGAGAGGACAACATTCAATTGGGGCTAGCTTAGAGGTTTAGAGGTTCAGCCCATTATCATGAAGTTGAGAACACAGCAGCATCCAGGCAGGCATGGTGCAAGAGGAGCTGAGAGTTCTACATCTTCATCTGAAGGCTGCTAGCAGAATATTGACTTCCAGGCAGCTACGATGAGAGTCTTAGAGCCCACACCCACAGCAGCACGCCTATTCCAACAGGGCCACGCCTTCTAATCCTGCTACTCCTTGGGCCAAGCATATTCAAACCATCACAGACAGGTACCTTCTGTCAAAGCAAAGTCTTTCCATATCTTGAGGCAGCTAGACAGAAACACGAAGAATTATGACTGTCCATTCAACCAACTGCTCAAACTGCTATTCAATTTAACCAAGCGCAACAGCTGATTTCAACATAGTCACTTTGCTGTATAGATGCCATTTAACCATCCTGCCCTCTGCTGAAACTTGGTTCCTAAAATGCCCTAATGTCTGTGGGAAAGCTTGATACATTAATGCTCCCCACCACACACACATCTACTGAAGTTCAAAATAACTAACTGGATGATGAATTTTCTAGCTTCGGTCACCAACATTGCAGGGGACACCACTGCCCCCTCGTGGAATTGCTGAGAAGTGTTCCTGAGAATGTTTCTTTAAAAAGTCTTCATAGGTAAGAATGTTTTGCAGCATATCAAGAAGAATCGGCTTTCTAGAATCCACCAACGGAAGGATCAGCCTGTCCCAGTGATCATGCTACGTTCCCCCGTGTTACCTCACTAAGGTAATAGACTAAGTTGCTCCAGTTGCTCACAACTTTGCCCGTCTCAGCATCCAAAGAGCATCCGAGGCACACCAGGTCAATGATGCTGGTACACAGAAATATGCTCAACTAAAGAGCATACACACAAAACATCAGCAAACCCACTACACAAGTCAAAGGTTTGGTTTCTTAAGCTAAACACCATACACACTTGAAGATTATGCTGAGCTTGAATTTAGGCATCTACTAAAAAAACAAAATTGGGGGCAAGCTTGGCAAATTTGATAAATATCCTTTAAATTCTTCTCCATTTTTTATCATCATCCCTCACAAAAAAACCATTTTGTGTTCTCCTGTTAAAAGAGTTGAATTCCCCTATTTTCCAGTCCCACTGTGAGCACAAAGCATAGGAGAGCAGCAGGTAGAGGAGCTACCACAGAGGCAGCCAGCACCGGTGGCTTGTTTTCTGAACCCATGGACATCAACCCTGGATGCTCAGTGGATTCATCTGGAAAGCTGTAGTTTTAGCCTTAATATTCTAGGCTTATGTTATTTGATGCAGGCACTTACCAAATTGAGATTTCAGAGAATAATAATTCAAATTGTTTTCTTTTTCGGTTTTTTGGATTTGGTTTTTTCGAGACAGGGTTTCTCTGTGTATCCCTGGCTGTCCTGGAACTCACTCTGTAGACCAGGCTGGCCTCGAACTCAGAAATCCTCCTGCCTCTGCCTCCCAGAGTGCTGGGATTAMAGGCGTGSGCCACCACTGCCCAGTCTTCAAATTGTTTTTATGGATGAGTAAGGTTTCTAATTAAACTGTACACTTTTGGAAAACATGTTCTTAYATTATTGACCATTTTTCTTTTTCTCAATTGACACTGGTTTTTTTTTTTAAAGATTAAAGTTATGCAGTTATCTTGGGTTATAAAAGGTGATTTTATGTGGGAAATCTAAGGTATAATAAGGTTGGTTACATTGTTTTCTTAAAGACAACTTAAACAGGCCAAATACATAGTAGGATAGCAGGTCAGATGCAAGGTCTTAAATCAAGGAATATTATTAACTTGGGGTCAAGAGATATGTTTAGAAACATGCATCAGCACAGTACCCCTTTTGACTCTGCTTTTATGCACATGTGGTCTGTGTGTTATTCAGATTATGTTGTGTGATATACGTTTTTATTGCCGATAGCATAAGAAAATAAATAAGCAAAAGATTATTGATAAATGATAGATAGATGGATAGATAGATAGATAGATAGATAGATAGATAGATAGATAGATAGATAGATAGATAGATAGAGTGGTGGTTTGAATATGCTTGGCCAGGGAGTAGAACTTTTAGGAGGTGTGCCCTTGTTGGAGGAAGTGTGTCACTGTGGATGTGGGCTTTAAGGCCCTTGTCCTAGATGCCTGGAAGCTAGTCTTCTCCTGTTTGCCTTCAGAACAAGATGCAGAACTGTCAGTTCCTCCTGCACCATGCCTGCCTGGACTCTGCCATCCTCCCTTCCATCTTGATGATAATGGACTGAAACGTCTGAACCTGTAAGCCAGCCCTCATTAAATGTTGTCTTTTATAAGAGTTGCCTTGGACATGGTGTCTGTTCACAGTAGTAAAACCCTTAGACACATACATACATACATACATACATACATACATACATACATACACACACACACACACAGAGAGAGAGAAAGAGAGAGAGAAGAGAAGGAAAGAATGAAAAAGAAACGAGGAAAGAAAGCAGACTATCTCCACCCCCTTTGTTTATTTCCTGAGAGAACACCCATCCCATAGAAATAACTTCAAATCTGAGCCCTAATGTAGAAACCACCTCTATGACAGGACAACTTAAGACAACTCACAATACCCACTGCTAAAGACAAGAAGCTACATGTTCACATGCATGACTGAACAGTGCCTTGCAAAACATGCTAAGACTCTTACAAGTAGAAAAAGATGAATCCCTTTCATCTACATAAACTGAATTAACAATTAATAACATTTCAAACAAAAGTATACCAGGCTTACGCTACAGAGATGGATTAGTGGTTAAAAACACTTGCTACTCTTGAACGGAACAGGGTTTGGTTCCCTGTCTGTAACTCCAACTCCAGGACACACTCTTTGGGCTGCTATAAGAACCTGTATGCACATTATATACACACAGACAAGTGGGTACACACTCAACACATAAAGTTAATGTAAAAATGTAAAACATCTTTGGTTAAAGGAATTCACTGGTGAAATCTGTCATTGCTTGGCATTTGGGGATTACGACTTCATAAGGGGGTCATGTTTGAAGTAAGTTCTGATAGATAAGAGGGTTAAGAGTCTAAGGATTTTAAGTTCTGGGTAAAAGTTTATAAAGAACTGGTCCCAGAGCTGTTTGTCATTGCCTGGGGAAGTGTAGAAATATTGAGTCCTTCTAAGGATAGGGAACTTGAATATAGTTTTACTTGAAAAATACCACTCTGGAGATGTTTAAAAGTGTGGCTAGAGCAGATGACAACTATGGTTTGAGTAGGTAACTGTAAGCTTTCCTTACAAAGGTAAGGGAGAAAGATGGTTAATAGGACAAGGAGGGTGTGGACCTGCTTAGAAATAGTTCTTTGGGGTGATTCCAAACACAAATCATTAGTAGCAATCCAACCCAATGAGCAAACACCAAACATGAATCAGTAATGGCAGTCCAGTCCAGCTGACAAGCACCGAACACCAATCACCAATCAGTAGCAGTGGCTCAATCCAGAAGAAACCATAAGACTCCACCAAATTGGTATGAGTCCACAGAAGCAGCAAGAAGTAGGACTTGCCACATGGACTTGCCTCGTGGACTACCACAAAGAGTTCTTTGGTGCACTTTTCTTTATGAAGTCACACCAAGTCAAGATCAGCAAAGACTGGCAAAGCTTTGCAAGGAACCAATACAAGAGTGTCCTCTCACTGTGGGGTTACATTTATATTCTTTCTAAACATCACACATCCACTCAAATGTCCACTTCAACAAGATGTCATATGCCCTCTCACGAGACAGCTTCCAGCAAAACACCATGTGTCTATTCTCAACAAAACATCCTCTCACATGTCTGCTTCAGCAAAACATCCTCTCACATGTCGACAGTTTCCAGAAAAATATCACATGACACAACCAAGTCTCCAAAGAAACCAGAAATTTCCATTTCAGATAATGTCTTTTGTAGGCTCATGTATTTGAGTGCTTGGCGCCCAGTTGATCAAGCACTCAGTTGATAGTCCTTTTAAAAAGGCGATGGAACCCTTAGGAAGTGGAGCCTTGCTGGAGGACACGCATAGCTATGAGGTTCTACAACCTGGTCTACTTCGTGTTCTCGTCTTCTTCCAGTGCATAGATGAAATGTGATCACCCTGCTTCCTGGCTCGGGTCAGCCTCATGCTCCCCCTGAAATGACGAAGGTAACACTGTCGTGCTCTGATTCCATTTTGTATTTTCTTAGACAATTCTCAGCCCTCTACCCTCTTCCCCTAATGATCACATCTGCCTTGAGATTTCTATGGTCTTGACTATGTATTAATCAAAATAACTGGCAAGTTATGTTTAAAATAACTACTATACTCTGCCAGGAATGAATGTTTCAAGGTTACTTTGATCCTCATTAAACTTTCATGCAAATTTTGGCCTGTGAAATTTTTCCCTTTAAAAACTCTGTATCCCTGAAGTTGAGCCCCAACAGACTCTTCAGAGGCACAAGCCCCCTCTTGGTCTGTCCACCAATAAAAAATACTTACAACATAATTGGCTTAATYGGTGTGGTGGTTGTCAATAACTGTCTCATGTGAGTCATTACACTGCTATTCTGTTTTCTCCACTATGAGGGATAGCTTCCCCTCTGGGATAGTAATCCAAAATAACTCATTTTCTTCTCTAAGCTGATTTTGTAATTAAATTCTACCATCACAACAGAAAGCTAGCTAATCCAGCCACGGAAGGCTAGAAGCCAGGGGATGTTGGCATGGAGTAAACAGTGGAGATGGAGGAAGGGTAGATAGGACATGACAAGGTCAACACAGCACTAGATTGGAGGTGTCAAGAATGGCTTTCATAGTTTAACCTCTTCCTCCTTCCTCCCAGGACACTACAAACAACAAATTAATCCATGGCCGAGCCACACGTACCCTATCACCCATTCACCACATCCAAAAGACCCTTTAGAATCTTTTCCCTCTCCAATCACGAGCATTCTTTCCATCTGCAAGCTTGGTGCCTACTTTTCATCCAGGAAATACTTCCACTGGATCATTCTAATGGTCTCAAATGAGTATTGCTATGTAAAGATCTGGTCCCATACCTCCATTATCCACAGACTAGTTTGCCACACAATCAGAAACCTATCTTAGCTTCCTCAGGGGGAAGCAAAGTCCAAGCTCAGCAAGTCACCAGATCCAAACTCATTATTCTCTCTAGAATATCGTCTCCTCTTTCCTTTGCATTTTTATTTGCATTGCTACCTCTCTATGCTAGAATTCAAGTGTCACCTCTCAGAAAGAGAGAAACCAACCTTTAGTTTTCCAGTTTTTTGAAATTAAAGGTAAGTAAAACTTCACCCAGGAGTTTTAGGCACGGTACTTTCCAGAAAGCAGATCCTAAAACTATTAAATCCCTCCAAACTGCCTCTCAATAAATTCTTCCATTAGGCCTACATCAACTGATAACTTCAAGGTTATTACAGTACCTTAAAGGACTAGAGAGGAATCTCCAGGTCCGGTAAACTTCAGTGCGCTGACTGTCTCACACAGTGGGGAATCACATGCAGGTGTGGGGTCAGGACCTCCTCAATCTGCTGTTACAGTCGTTACTTGAAAGTCACATTCCTGCAGACACGTGATTCTAACTTCTCCCAGTCACTTACCCTCCTCAGAGTAGTAACAGGGCATGGTCAACAAACCTCATGATGAAAATACAGCACTTTAGTGGGTTTAAACAGCTCCTGGTGAAATGGTTCTTGGTGCTGTGCAGAACAGAATCCCCTGAGAGCGGTGAATCTCAAGGTGAAGGCTCTCCCAGTAGCTCCTATGTTATCTGCGAAGTATTGTAGCTAGATATACAGATTCTTGTGAGTCAAGAATCTGTATATCTGTTTTAACAGGCCCCAGGTGACCGCCCAATGTGGTTGAATTGAAAAGCACTGGCTTCGACTACTTCTAGTCAGTCCTGAGCTTTCCCCATGCCACTTGGGCTGTGAAGAATAGAACCAACTTCTGAACTGGAGATTGTGAATCATGCGGTACCATACATGTGTCTCAGGGGCTGGTCTTCCTATCTGCATTAGACTGTACTTTGATTTTTGCTCTCAAGAACAATAAGAGACAAAGCATTTGCATGTCACTGTAAGGCCCTAATGGAAAGAAAAATTTCAAAATTTTATCTAGATTTTCTTTTTTCAGCTGAAGTGGGTAGGTAATCTAGTTTTTATAGTGAGAATTTTGGTTTCTCTAAAAATCACAGCAATAGGAACGTGCTTTTGTTTTAACCCCAGGTGTGGGGGTGTGGCGCTGCTTCAGACTGTCTGCAGCAGCTGCTTAAGATTTGCCTCAGGACCTAGAAGGGGTGTGGTTTTGCCAGCAGGAGATAGTTTTTGTGAATGTCTGGGGACTTTTCAGAGGGCACGTAAATGGTAGGGCCCTGAGCATTGGAGTGGGTTGTTGGTGGCTGTTGGTTGTTGTTGATCGTGGTTTATTAAGTAGAAGAAATCAGAAGCCGAAATTAGATATCCTGATGACAAAAAAAAAAATCAAAGGAACTTGATATCTAATGACAATGCCGCCCCCTTTCCTCTCTATTCTTTTTTTCCCTCTCCTACCTAATGTCAGGGGGTTGAAAGGACGTGGAGAAGGGTGGGAGAAAAAAGCCTAAGTSGCCTAAGTCTGGCCATGGGTTTGCTTACACAGGCCCTATCTCATGCTCCCTCCATAGGGATGCTCAGATCATGTTCCATAACTAGTGTTCCCGACCCGGGAAATATTTTTCTTAAGTCAAAGATGTTGGTTTTATCGGGAAATCTAGATATACCTTTGCTTTACTCRGAATAAAGGACAAACAAGCTCAAATGGTCCAGTGCACAGCCGTGTAATCCCAGTAGTTGGAAGGCAGAGGCAAGGGGATCATAGTTTTGAGGCAACTTGATCCTCATTGTGATGCCCTGTATCTAAACAAACAGCAAACCTCACCAACTAAAACAAAAACCTAAATCTCAACCTTTTCCTAATTTATCTGGAAGAAAATATCAATATCAAATGAAGAAAACAATGATACTTCACACAAAAAAATATTTTTTTAAGCAAGAGATTATCCTCAGACCACCAGTCACCTGGGAAGGGGTACAGCAACCTGGACTTAAAAGCATCTTCATCCTGGAAGACCTGGCAAACCTGGAGGCCAT
>BDUI01001986.1:20829-36742 GCA_002335545.1 Apodemus speciosus
TTTGGTCTCATTGGTTATGTGCATGTATGATACAGGTCGTACTTTTCAGGAATAGAGACTTATCTTATTTATTAATTTATAACAAGGTCTCCCTGTGTAGCTTCCTGGCCAGCCTGGTCCCATTGGTTACTAGAATGTAGGTAGTACTTTTCAGGAATATAGATTTACAGTATCCTATCTATCTATCTATCTATCTATCTATCTATCTATCTATCTATCTATCTATCTATCCATCCTTCTATGACAGGGCATCACTATGTAGTCCCCTGGCCAGCCTGGAACTTGCTATGTTGATCAGGATGGCCTCAACCCCACAGAGATCCACCTGCCTAGTACTCCCAAGTGCTAGGACAAAAGGCACCTGGCTAAGCTCTTTACAATTTCAAAAGATGAAGGAATAATAATATATTTTGATGTTAATAAAACTTGAACACAAATATTTTCAAGTTATTGCTTAATTACATATAAGTTTTATTTCTGTTTTTTTTCCAGAATCAATAGTTGTTACTATCTCAACAGCTATGAAAATATAGTTGTTAAAATACTAATATTGAATTTGAACGGTCCTTAAGAATTCCCAGTTTCTCATATTATTATCTTGCTTGACTGTGTGATATGAATAGGTTGGACAATATTAAGCTTAACTTTTTTTTTTTTAATAAATGGTAAGACACGCAAGATGTTAAAGTATTCAAGATGGAGAAAGGTGAGCTCACCTAGGACTGAAGCAACCTTTGCAGCACGAACACACCCRCTCTAATGCAGAGACAGAATGTTGTAAAATACTTTTATCAATTACTCATTAGAAATTTTCATCACCTCAATCCTAATATACTGAAGTACACATTTGGTCCACTATCTCAACTTATACCCTCAAAACCAGTTGTATGCTCCCCCAAATCAGTCTGTTCTGTGTTCCTAATCAAATTCCTGTTGTGCTTTAAATTCTAGAACTTTAACCCAGAGGAGAGAGTACTGAGGATGGGTGTTTGTTCAGTTGTATTAATTGCTGAGTTAATATCCAGTGTTAAACAGGCATACATATAGAAGAGAGTAAATCTTTCATCCTCAAGGAAGGTAAAACTCCATTGGCTATAGCACATGGACAATTATAATCGCAAAATATTGTAGTAATGTCGTCACCACACCTTTGTTTTGTAGTAGAAGTCAAAAGCTTTCATGCTGCTAATTCATTCACCTTCAGTGCACTGATAGAGACAAGGCATGACAGAATCCTCATTTCATTGGCCAGAGATGATGCAGAAAGGAATTAGGTACTGGAGGAATGTAAAGCAAGAATCATTTTGTTTTGTTTTGTTTTGTTTTTTCTGGCTAAGCCTCTTCCATCAGTTATGAGAGTTCCTCCATTTTAAAGTAGCAAAGAGCATCCATTGTAAAAATGTAATTTTAGAAAAGGTATTGTTTCAGCAGAATTATGGCAGTTAAGAGATATCAGAAGGCTCTTAGTGCATTTGATCTTGCCCTTTGATATTTTCTGTTCTTATGGGACTAAAGAGTTGTTTTTAATAGCAGCATTATAATAAACTGACAGTCCTGGCACAGATCCCCATTTTTTCTAGACTGCCATTAGGTTCAAATCGATTCTCTAGATAGTCTGTTCCAAGAGACACACCAATGCAGGGAAAAGATGAGGTTTGTTTTTGTTTTTTAAACCAACCCGATATCTCACGTTCGTGTTCTAACCATCTGTACCTTTTATTAATCAGGGGCTGGAGCCGCCCAGGCTGTCAGACACAGGAGAACAACAATCTTCTCCCACACAAGCCTGGAATGGTAACAGTGTGCGACTGCCTAAGAAAGAAAAGCCTTTTCTGAGCTGTGGGTTGGCGTGGGTGTGTGTGCCAGGGCGAGGGAGTCACTCCTCTTCTCCATCTAAGGATGCTATTTATTGGAAATCCTGCACATCTTTTTGAAAAAAAAAAATTGATTTCTCTTGAGTGGGAGGCCCAACCCTTTTGATGATAAAGAAGAAAGGGGAAAAACGCATGCAAGATTGAAAAGGGCTCTTTGTAGACAAATGTTCCGCTGTCACAACCTGTTCAGGCGATGAAGACCACGCCCTTCAGTCTTGGGTGCCAGCAGTCCCCCCGGTGACCACGTCTCCCCCAAAGCCCGCAAAGACATTCTCACTCTCGCTCCACGTGCGAGTCGGGTTCCCCGCTGCCCTCGCTACTCTGATGGATGCAGCATCAGCCCGGAGGTCTCCCTCGCTCGCACCGGCTCCGGCTGCCTTCTCCGCACCTGACTGAGCTGAGCTTGTGCACGCCACCTCCACGTGCCATCCCGAGCCGTTACCCGGTACCCAGTCTCCGTCCTTCCCCACCTCTAGCCCCGGCTCCTCCCACCGCGCCCGGGGCGCGCGCCCAGASGCCCCGCCACCTGGCCCGCCCGCTCGGCGCGCCGCCGCTTCCTGTGCCCCGCCCCTCCCTCGGTGGGGAGGCGGGGCCTGAGCGCGAGCGAGCGCGGCGGCGTGGCCAATGGGCGCTCGGCTTACTCTGGCCTCTCCCCCGCGCGGCCGCCAATCGCGGCGGGCGGTGGTGGTAATATTGTGGAGTGGAGTTTGGATGCCGCCGCGGCCGCGGGCTGGAGCGGCGCGGCGGCGGGGGATGCCGGGGTATTTCGGGAAGGGGGTGTGAGGCGGCGGCGAAGGCGGCGGCCGCGTGTGGGAGGTGGCTGAGAGAGATCCGGAGAGAGTGAGAGAAAGGACGGAAGAAAGAGGGCGGGAGTCCTCGGTGGAGGAGGCGGGACCGGCGGGGCTCTTCGCGGCGGCGGCGGCGGCGGCGGGCGGCCGGGGAGGCGGCGCCGCCCCCTGCCCGCGCTCTCTTCAACGTAGCCGGCCACCTACCCGCCGGGCGCGGGTAGTGGCTGAACGGCGGCGACCGCCATGGCGTTCCTCAAACTCCGCGACCAGGTAGGCGAGGGGCGGCGGGGCGGGATCGCGCCACCGAGGAGCTGGAGGAGGGTGGACCAGCGGCGTGGGCCGCCCCGGGCGCCCGCTCGGCTTGGTGGCAGCCAGGGAAGAGGGTGTCCCGGGTCCGGAGCGGTGCGGGCCGTCCTCCTGTCAGTGCAGCCCCAGCTCCGAGAAACCCACGTGCCGCCGGGGGATCGCGGCCACCGCCACATGGGCGGGCTCCGCGCTCGCCGCCCTCGCGTCCGGCGCGCTGCCGGGTAGGCGCCTCCTCTTTCCTGCCAGGTGAGGCTCGGGCCTAACAGGTGGCTTTGCGGTGCGGAGTAGGAGCGGGCTGGCGGCGGCCGTGACCTGGGGTCACGACCTTGCTCTCGGGTTCGCTTTGTRGGGAGGTTCACAGTCCACCGCACTGTCTCTGCGGAGAGGTGGTGGCGGAAGAAAGCAAGCCCACCAGTGCCGATTGATTCTGCCGGGCACTAGTTGTTACGGTGCATATTCCCAGGCTCGTTTTCCCTTGGCATATTCTGCACCATCTTGGTTTAGTTTTCTTGACTTAAGGAAGAGCTTGTCAAAGAACACCTGAAGTGCTTAAAAGATTGACACTGTGTGCTGGGAAAAATAACTGTATCTACCAATGAAATCGCAACTATGTCTGAATGAATGCTTGTTACCCTTTAAAAAGGTGAGAAGGTGAATGAATCATAAGACTTTTGGGAGATGCAGACGCTCCCCAGTGTTTGTCTCTTTTAAGGGAAAGGGAAATTAACGTGTGGAATTTACAGAGTCGTGGGAACCTATTAATGCTGAGTACCTACTTTGCCATTGTTTTTCTGAATAGGAGATACTGAACAGAGTTGAAGGGAAAGTTACTTGCATGGATTGGGAAATCATTCAGAAAGTGGGCGCAGGCTTAACAAAAACGATAGGGAAAAACTTAATATGTTTTATATAATTGTCTACCAATTAAAACTTAAGTTCTGAATCTAGCTAATGTCAATTCTCATTTCAGAAGTGACTATTCTGTTTCGGCTGAATGCTGGCTTTGTGTATCATTTGCTATCAGCAGAATTTTAGCTGATATTAACAATTAGGGCATGATACTTTGAAAAACTCTGGTTGTTAAGTTTGTATTTCAAATTATGTGAATACCTTTACTGTTCAACATGCTCCATTAGCTACACATAGAATCTTTAAGTTGATTAAAACCACAGTTTCTTAGTTGTGCTAGTCACTTTTCCAAAGTACTCATTAGCCACAGGTAGCAAAACTTTTCATTGCACAAAATTTGTCAGGAAAAAAAACCTGTTAATAACTAGCAGAGTTCAAGCCTAAATCATCTAGTTCTTATATAGTTAATACTATGAATCTCAAGATCTTGATTTCAACTAATTTTTATTACTTTAGTAACACTTTGTGCCTGAATATTTGGTTCTAAGCCTTCCCTTTTGGAAATGTATTCATTGTTCTACTTTAGACAAAGTTTTTGGTGGAAGTTTGTGTTAGGGATTTGGTAGGCTATTAGAAAATCTTACTTTATAAAAATAAAAATCCATTTGCATCTTTGCATATGAGTGTTTAGTAACTATAGTTTTGAAGCAGTCGTAACACTGATTCAGTTTTATGTAATATTTGTTAACATTCAGTAGTGATATTGATTTTTAAAATGTCACCTGAAAACTTGAGAATACTTGAGTAAGTTAATGAGATGGCATTTCTGGGGAAGACTTGGGGAATGCTAGGTGTGTCTAGCATTCTGGGGAAGACTAAATAATTGGCTCATCTAGTTCTTTTGAAAGACAAAGAACTGAGTTTTTCTTAATTTAAAGGGAATTGCACTTGTTTTTAGGAATCATTTTATGTATTGATATGTTACAAGATATTAGAAGTGATGATAGAAATGAAGTGGAATGCAATAGTTGAATGTTTTCCATTTGTAGGGAAAACACATCAGCTAGACAAAGTAGTTTTTGGAGGAAGGGTGAGATGGATATGTACACAGGATTTTAAACCTGGAAGGTAGTTGATATCGCTTTTACCTCCAAAGCTTTATATACATTTGAGATAGGAAGTAGTATAATTTTTTTTAACCTTGCAAAGAATAGTAAGAGGAAGCTAGACGTGAGTAAGGATTTTCTTCAACATTTAAATATAAGAATGCTTCTACATGGTAAAGATATAAAATCAGAGATGAGTAAAGAGCTTACCATTTACATAAGCCTGAGGTTTTTGGAGTGTGATCTTCAACTCAGTAAACCCCTGGGCACAGTGGCATGTGCTTGTAATCTCAGCGTTGGGGAGGCAGAGACAGGTGCATTCCTGGGGCTTCCGGACCAGCCAGCCTACCTACTTTACTCCTGAGGAATGACACTGGAGAGGACTTCTGGCCTCCACATGCACATATGCACCCACAGGAACACAAACACATATACATATACGATACACAGTGAAGACAAATACAAAATCAGTAAGCAAATAAAGGAGATTGTCTTCATTCATGCTGTAATCAGAATATGACAGCATTTATCTTGTGGCAGCATGTAATTAAGGGGTAAGAAAGAATTACTGTATTACTTTCTGCCTATGAGTAGATGAAAACATTTTTAAAATTGTTAGTAAAATGAAACTTTTTTTCTGTTGATAACAGTAAACATGACTTTTTTCCCTAAATTACTTCACTTTGGCTTATGTAACAGTGGMAGGATTTTCTCTCTGGAGGTTATCACTGTCTATTTTATCTCCTTAGGTGATGAAAATTATTCATATATGGTTACATTTTAAATCATAAGTATTATGTTCTATTAAGAAAGATTGTTGGTCTTTGTTTAGGTTTCCCATTTCAGAAGCTAAATAGTAACTGACACTTGCTTCAGTGTATAGAAAATGATGGGGAGTGGTRGAGATCATGACCTTAGTGTCAGACATGTTAGTCGCTGCTCAGCCCCAAGCC
Source organism: Apodemus speciosus (assembly GCA_002335545.1). Taxonomy (NCBI): domain Eukaryota; kingdom Metazoa; phylum Chordata; class Mammalia; order Rodentia; family Muridae; genus Apodemus; species Apodemus speciosus. Next base: position 26,706 of record BDUI01001986.1, read on the forward strand.
TTAGTTGTTGTGCAGGTGTGTCTAGCATTTCTGGAATTCTGTTTTCCTTTAGGATACCAGAAGCCCGGGATTGTTAGGGAAAAATCTATTTATGTTAGTAAATTGGTAACTACCAGTGACAACAGTGAATACTCAGGTTATAAAAGAGGACTAGTATGAAACTAGTTTCTAGCTGTTAATTCAGATGAGTTAGAGAAAAACTCCAGAAATGGTACTCATATTAAACCAAGTGTTCTTTAACAAAAATGGTGAGGTGGCCCCCCCTCCCTCTTCCCCTTCCCCTCCTCCTCCTCCTCTGTGTGCGTGCGTGCGTGCGTGCGTGTGTTGTGTAGCATCTGGGACCTCATGTGTTAGGTAAGCACACTACCAACCTGGTCATAAACCTTTTTAAAAATTGAGCTAGAATTTGTATACCATAAAATTTATACTCTTAAGTATTTTTTTAGTTGTTTTCACAAAACTGTAATCACCACTAATTCTAGAACATTTTTACCACTCCAGAAAACCACATGATCATTGGCAGTCATTTTCAACTTTCNGAGATCATGACCTTAGTGTCAGACATGTTAGTCGCTGCTCAGCCCCAAGCCTTAGTTGTTGTGCAGGTGTGTCTAGCATTTCTGGAATTCTGTTTTCCTTTAGGATACCAGAAGCCCGGGATTGTTAGGGAAAAATCTATTTATGTTAGTAAATTGGTAACTACCAGTGACAACAGTGAATACTCAGGTTATAAAAGAGGACTAGTATGAAACTAGTTTCTAGCTGTTAATTCAGATGAGTTAGAGAAAAACTCCAGAAATGGTACTCATATTAAACCAAGTGTTCTTTAACAAAAATGGTGAGGTGGCCCCCCCTCCCTCTTCCCCTTCCCCTCCTCCTCCTCCTCTGTGTGCGTGCGTGCGTGCGTGCGTGTGTTGTGTAGCATCTGGGACCTCATGTGTTAGGTAAGCACACTACCAACCTGGTCATAAACCTTTTTAAAAATTGAGCTAGAATTTGTATACCATAAAATTTATACTCTTAAGTATTTTTTTAGTTGTTTTCACAAAACTGTAATCACCACTAATTCTAGAACATTTTTACCACTCCAGAAAACCACATGATCATTGGCAGTCATTTTCAACTTTCYCTTGCTGTCTACAACTGGCAGTCAATAATCTACTTTTTATGGATTTGCCTGTTCTGGATATTTAATTTAAATGGAATCATATAGCATATGGTCTTTTATGTCTCATTTGATTCATTTTGCAAAATACTTTGTGAACGTCTCTTTACTTGTAAAGGTTTCATTGATCTTTTGGTCATAACTCTGTGTGTCTTGTATAGGGCTGCTGGGGTCAATCCAAGGGTCTTATGCTAAATAGACCCTTGGCCACTGAGCTGCATTACTAACCTTGGCCATGAACTTTTGTAGCGTGTTCAAGAGGTTGCAAAAAATAAAAATAAAAATAAAAATACTTATACCATTTTATTTGCTGAATGTTACCTGAAACTTACTTAACATTAGTGTGGAATAGTGTTTTTCTATTTTTCACAATTTGTTTATAACTGGAGTTAAATTTTGTTTGCAATAATACTAAAGGGTAGTGGGTTTTAATTTTTAGATTTTTAAATTTTTTCTACTTGTATTTAGTATATAGGTTTCTTAAAATACTGTTTTTCCCTATGTAAAAATGTTTAAATTTTAGGGCCCTATTAGGCACAGGATTATGAGATATGATAATTGAAAATATTATACAATGTGTAATGATTAGGCCAGTGGTTCGTATTRGGCTTGGCTGCCCCAGAGCTTGCTGTGTAGATCCAGTTGGCCTCAAACTCACAGAGATCTTCCTTTACAGACATCTCCTGAGTAATGGAGTTAAAGATGCACACCACCATCTACAGCAATGTTGGGAGGGGGCAGTTTGAGACAGGGTCTCTGTATCCCTGGCTAGCCTGGAACCTGGTTTGTAGACCAGGGGCCTTGAGCTGTATGTGGTTACAATGTATGAATTTTTAAAGAATAGATTTAAAAATCTACATAAAAATTTAATAATGAACTTATTTTGCATAGTACAAATTCTCACTTGATCAAAGATCTACTGAGAACTGAACATGATAGGCTTTTCATGAGTAGGGAGAAAAAGAAGAGATAATATTTGTGCAGTAGTTTGACTAAGAAGGACCCCTAGGGCTCATAGATCTGAATACTTAGTAACTATGGAGTAGAACTGTCTGAAGGGATTACAAGGATTTGGAAGTGTGGCCTTGTTGGAATAGGTGTGGCCTTGTTGGAGGATCTATGTCACTGGGGGTAGGCTTTGACTTTCAAAAGCCCATGCTAAGTCCAATCTATCTTTCTGCCTGTGGATCAAGATGTAGCTCTCAACTGCCTCTCCCACCATGATGAAAGTGGAATAAGCCTCTGAAATTGTAAGCAAGCCTCCAATTAAATGCTTTCTTTTATAAGAATTGCCTTGGTCATGGTGTCTCTTTTTAGCAACAGAGCAGTGACTAAAATACTTTGAGATACCTTATAATTATGTTTACAAAATACATGAAATGTTGAAGAACTTTGGTGCTCATATATTCAGGTATTCTGTATTAGATATCTCTTTGCTTTATCTTAGAGAATAAACAGAAGAAAAAGATGGGCATAATCTCTGCCCTTAAGGGTAATATCAGCTAAAAGAGGAAAAAAAAGGCTACATGAATACACTTTATGTGGGTTACTTCAAGTGCAAAATGTATAGAAGTTGAAGGAAAACATAGATGATGTTAAGTGAAAATGTAATGGACAATTGAAAATTAAAAACTCATTTGTATCAGTGGCTTTTGAATAACTTGTGTCATACAAAGTAATACCTATTGAGTTACATAAAAGATGGTGATAACATGTTTCAGAATTCAAAAAGCATCAGATTATAGTTAGATAGAAACTCTTGGGGCAAATGAACTATTTTAGGTTCACTAAAAGTATATGTTAATGTCAGAAGCAAATAGTTATGCTTGAAAATGTCAAGAGAAAAATGAGGCGGTGGGGCCAGGAAAGAAGATACTAGGATAATGAGGATACAGTCTTGCTAAGTGTAATTGTAAAGGGTGACCAATTTAACAGTGACTGTGTTATGAGTGCTTTGAGAATTTAGATATGGACAGCAATAGCTGAGCCTCCTTCAGATAAAGTCAGATTTCAGCAAGGTTGTACATGTGTGTATGCACATAGTTTTTGAACTTTACTAGATCCTAGAAGGGTCTGGGACACCCAGCGTTTAATCACTACGTTTTTTAGTTTTAACAGGAATGGGCGTGGTGCCTGTAATACCAGCACTTGGAATGTGGAAGCAGGGTTTAGAAGGAAGAGAGGTGGACGTCCGAGACCAGTTAGGTGACTGGTGCTATAATTTGGAGAACATACATAAAATATTTTATCACACACTGAGAACTTTAAATTTGAAAGCAAAAGTAGAATAGAAGTGAGAACATTTTTTCATTTTGATATTTTCATTAGCATTTTTGTACAACTTAATACATTTCATTGTGATTTTTTTATATATGCATATAAAGTATTTCACTGTATCCAACTCCTCCCCTTGCTGTCTTGTCATACCCTGCTGACCCCCTTGCTTTTCCCATGTACTTAAATATTTTTCTTGGATTTCTTTTTCCCCATCTAGATCTACATATAAGAAAAAACACGGTATTAATTTTCCTGAGTCTGGGTTATTTTGCATAGCATGATGCTCTCTATTTCCTTCTATAACATAGCTCTTGTGGCTAGTGCTGTGATAAACACAAATATTTATCTAGCTCTCCTGTGTGTTGACTCTAGTTCCTTTGAATGCATACTTGGAAAGTATATGTTGGAAAGTAAATTATATGTTAACTATTTTTGAGTAACCTTCATATTGATTTGCGTGGTAGCTGGATTAATTTAGATTCATAACAGTGGTTTACAGTAGTGTTCTTTCGCCCACATACTGGCCTTTTTTGTTGTTTTTGCCGTTATTGTTTTTTTGTGATAGCCATTCTGACTGGTTAAGATGGAATCTTACTATAGGGACTTCATTTCCCAGGTGACCAAAGATGTAGTTGAACCAATTTAAACTTATCCCTGAGTAGCTTATGAATGAATGAGACTCGAACTATGGTTATTTTAATTGGCTTTGGACAGTTACTGAGGCATAACCCCTAAGCTGTTTTTCTAACTGCTGGCCTGGCTCCCTCCCCAGCAGTGTGCCCCAAATACTTGCTGTTTCTCCTGGCCCTGTGCTCTTGGTCCATCTCCTCCCATGGTGGCTTTCTCCTCTTTCTGATGCATCCTTCTCCCTTCCTCCTCTGCAACCCCCAGCCAGGTAGCTCAAAACCCACCTACCTCTAATCCCTCCAGTAATTGGCTATAGCAATTTTTATTTAAGCAATAGTTTTAAATTAAGGAGCAAGGTTTGCACAACAAAAGCTGGTAAATGTTAGAATTTACTCTTAGGCAACTAGACTTCTGGGTATAGACAAATACTCAACACAAGGATATTGACCATTTTTTTCCACTTATTTATTGGCCATTCGTGCTTCTTTGAGAACTGTCTGTTTTGTTGATTTGCACATTTATCAGTATGTTTCATTTTATATTCTGGATATTAACCACCTATTAGGTAAACTGCTTGGACGAGATTTTTCCTATTATATAGACTGTCTCTTCATTTTGGTAATGCTTTCCTTTTTTWAAAAAAAAATATTTTATTTATGTATCATCAGTATGCCTGGAACTTTGAGAAACCAGAATTGGATCCTCTGGAACTGGAATTAGATATAGTAATGAGCCATTGTGTGGGTGCTGGGAGTTGAACCTGGTTCTTCTGCAAAAGCATTAAATGCTCTTAACCACTGAGCCATCTTTCCAACATTTCCCCTCTGGAGACAAGATTTTCGACTTGTGAGTTGTGACCCGTTTGAAAATTGAGTGACCTTTTCATAGGGGTCATTTAAGATCATTGGAAAACAGATACTTAATTCAGATTCATAACAGCAACATTACAGTTATGAAATAACAATGAAAATAATTTTATGGTTGGGGGTCACCACAACATGAGGAACTGAATTAAAGGTTGCAGCATTAGGATGGTTGAGAACCCCTGGGGTAGGTAGTCCTTGCTGTTCTGGAGCTAAGTAGACCAGGCTGGCTTTGAACTGCCTCTGCCTTCTGAGTGCTGGGACAAAAGATGTTTATCACTGCCTAAACTTAATTTCTTTTGCTGCACACAAGCTTTTAAATTTTATGCAATCCCATTTACCAATTCTTGCTATTATTTCTTGAGCTATTGGAGTCCTGTTTAGAAAGTTGTCTCCTATGCTTCTTTCTTGAAATTGTTTTCTTCTAGTAGTTTGTTTTTTTAAACTAAGGTCTTTGATACGTTTTGAATTGATTTTTATACACAAAGTGACAGATAGGGGTCTAGTTGCAGCCTTATATATATTGATACTAAGTTTTCGTAATATCATTTATTAAGAGCCTGCCTCTCTGAGGCTAATGTATGTTTTGGCTCCAGTGTTGAGATAACGGGGCATTAGTTATATAGGTTTATATCTGGGTCTTTTCTTAGCCATTGGCTTCTGTGCACTTTAACCCTGATGCCTTTTGACCTTCACTTTGCAGTGTAATTTGTCTTCATTACTTTGGCTATTTGTATTTCCATATGAGTTTTTCGATGAAAAAAAATTCCTGAAGAATTTTGTTAAAATTTTGATGGGGATTGCATTAAATCTGTAGATTGCTTGGTGCGCAGTCATGGGATCACGGTCTTTCACCTTCTGTTGCTTCTTTCATTCTCTTCATTGTTTAATGCTATTCATTGTAGAGAGCTAGTTAAGTTTATTATTTTGTGATGGTGGTGCTTTTATTTCATGCTATTAACATATTATTGATGGATATAATTTACATTTTCCAGGTGGCTACTAATTTTAGTGTATTGATTTTATATTCTGTTGTTTTGCTGAAAGTTCTCTTGGATCTTGAGTTTTCTGGTGGAGTGTTGGGCATCTTTTAAGTATATAATCATGTCACCCGCAAATACAGATAATTTACTCTTTTACTTTTTAAATCATTTTTATTTCTTTTGGGGTGTTTTGTTTTTTGAGTTTAAAGTCTTGCTATATAGCCCTAGCTGGCCTGGAACTCCCTATATAGACCAGACTTGGATTTGAAGAGACCCACCTGCCTCTGCTTTCAGAGTGCTGGGGAGAGGACAGTCCTGTCACATTCTTGATGCTTTCAGGTTTTTCCCCTGTCAGTACCAAGTTGGCTGTAGATATTTTATTTTTTGTCAATAACCTAACAATTTTGAGGTACTTTGTATTAATGATGTTTAATTAATAGTGATTAATTAATAGTGATCTTTGTATTACTAGTTTCTAACAGCCTTTTATGAACAGACATAAGATCGATGATTCCCCCACCCACCCAATTTTGTGTTTGTTACATTATTTTTTTATTTTTTATTTTTWWTTWTTTWWTTWTTTTTTTTTTTTTTTGGTTTTTCAAGCAGAGTTTCTCTGTGTAGTCCTGGCTGTCCTGGAACTCACTCTGTAGACCACGCTGGCCTCGAACTCAGAAATCCGCCTGCCTCTGCCTCCCAAGTGCTGGGATTAAAGGCGTGTGCCACCACCGCCCGGCACATTACATTTTTTTTACATTGTGTTTGTTACATTACAACATATGTGTATGTTGAGCTGTTCTTACATTCCTGAAAACAGACTTGATCTTAGTCTCTTAGTGTATTTTTGTTTAGTCTGCAAATATTTTAATGTGGCTGTTTGTTTGATCAAAGAAATTGGTCTGTAGTTGGTTGTTCTTACTGTTCTCTTATCTCTGCTGGATTAGTAGATGAGTTTGTAGTGTTCTTTCCCTGTCTGTTCTATGGAACAGATTAAGGAGCATTGATGTTCTTTAAAGATCTGGTAGAGTGCAGCCGTGACTCCATCTGGTCATATGATTTTTCTTTGTTGAGATTTTCTATTACTGTTGTAATACTGCTTGCTGTTGATCTTTGAAGGTTTTTTTTTTTTTTTCTTTAAACCTTCTTGGGTCAATTCTGGTAAGTTACACATATTCTTTTTAAAAGCTACTCTTTTAGTCTTTCCTTTTATTAAGGGTCATCTATCTATTGGGTCATCTATCTTTGCTTAAGTAAGGGTTTGTTAATCTTGTTTAAGTTTTCAAAGAGTAAGCCTTTTGCTCTTTTTATTGTTGTTTTAATCTCCACTTTATTTTTCTCCTTGATTTTCTTTCCTTCTAATTTTAGGTTTTGTTTTTCCCAGACTATGTGATAAATCATTAGTTTATTCCAGTGAGATGCTGGGTTTTTTTGATGTGTGCACTCATAGCTATAAATTTCCCCCTAAAACAGCTTTYGCCATATCTCACCTGCCTTATTCTCATTTTTATTGGATTGTAAGACATTTTTAATTTCTCTCAATTTCTTTAAAAATTTGCAGGTTTATTTTCTATGTGTTTGTATATTTTCTGTAGTTCCACTTGGTATCGGTTTCATTTTGATTTGGAGAGATAAAAGAAAGTATTTCAACATTTTTGTATTTGCTAGTACGTGTATGTGCGCGCGCACCATTTCAATAGTTTTGAAGTTGGTTATTGAAGATTTATCCCATTTTGGAGGAATTCTGATGTCTTTCTTTTTCATGTTGTTTTCCTGTGCACTTATTGGGGGTGTACATTTCTTTAGGTTTATATGTGACTGTCTTAGTGAGGAACTTTTTCTTGAGGACTCAATTCCCAGTACTCTTCAGAGGAGAAAGCTAATGGTGGTAACAGCAGCAATACCCAAGCCAACCAAATATAGGAATACAATAAAAAATCAATTAAAGACTGCTATATCACAGGGCAATGGTGGCGCATGCCTTTAATCCCAGCACTTGGGAGGCAGAGGCAGGCGGATTTCTGAATTTGAGGCCAGCCTGGTCTACAGAGTGAGTTCCAGGACAGCCAGGACTATACAGAGAAACCCTGTCTCGAAAAGCCAAAAAAAAAAGACTGCTATATCACTGTTAATCATAGAAAAAGAAAAGGCAATGTGAGATAATCTATGAAATTAAAACTATGAGGGTAGAGTTAATAAAAGAATGAAAAGAAGAGGAGGTAAAGAAAAAATGAAAACAACAGGATATAAAAACTTGATTACAAAGTAAAAACAAAAAAACCAAAAACAACAACAACAAAAAAACCAACCCAAGGTAAATGTTATTAGATGGGAGGAAGATGAGGCTGGAGTGGAGTGTTGGATCAGTGTAGCATGCCCAGGTTCTGGGTTAATCTCAAGGATTGTTAAAACAACAATACATAGTAAAACAGAAAAGGGCTTGTTTTAAATTTTAAAATGTACTGAAATTATATAAAGAAAAAAGGTAAGAGAAAGAATTAAAGAAGGRTTCTTTGTATCTTTTATAAAAATTGCAGTCTGCTGGGTCTAGAGGAGGAACAGTTAGTGGCCGGCCATTCTTGTCTGTCCTCACCACACTGCTTGATGCTGTATGCGGATCTTCTAGATCAGCCCCCATGGTTCATTGTTAGTGACATGGTCTCAGTTTAGATGTTTCCCTTCTGTGCTGGCTGTGCATCTGTGTGATAAACATCCAAACTGAGGGATATCTCCAAGTGCATGTGAGAATGGGGAAAACAGTACTGAGATCCACTTTGGAGAGCACTTTGTTATCCCTTCAGTCACAATGTATATTGGTGACTTCTTAAACATGGATATCACTTGTTTCATCCTGGACACTAACTATGAGTAAAATTAAAATAGACAAAAATCTTGGTTTCAACCAAGACTGTGTTATTGATAAAGCTTTTCCATCCTTAAGACTTATAAACATTTTTTAATTGCGATTCCAAAATTTGTGATTATGGACTTGAATTTTTATTTAAGSTCAGATCTCTCCAACATTTTCCTATTTGATCATTTCAGTCCATTATATTCACTCCAGATGTAACACAATTTATTATTCCTTTGACTGATTTTATTTGCATCAGATTCTATAGCCAGATTGTAAAGCATACAAGAATGTACTTGGAGAATTGTTGGCAGGAAAATTGGCCAAGCATTTGGGGAGGTTGAGACAAGAAAATTGCTGCAAATTCAAGGACAGTCTAGCCACGGTGAGTCCAGCCCAGCCAGGACTACATGGCAAGACTGGTCTCAGTGACACCTCCCCAGTCCCCTGGTCAGAGTGTTAGCATATATGGTTCGAGTATAGGATACATGGAATGTGAGGAAGTGACCGTGGTGGAAAGAGGGGTTAGGTCATACAGAGGCTGTCTTCTAGGGTTTTGGAACTTAATTCTGGATTATTGTTGAATTATCCAAAGCAGGCAGTACAAGATTTGTATTTTGAATGAATTCTGGAGAATTGATAAAGTACAGGAATTGGTAGAATGTTAAATTCATTTGAAATAAGGTTTGACTTTTATTTTGGAAATATTGAAGTTGGAACTTGTAAACATGAGCCTGATTGTCTAGAAGAGTGTTTTAGGTAGTAATCAAAGTAAATGAATTTATTTGAGAATGAGAAGGACTCATGATCAAAGAGACTACAATGGAGAACATAGACTGGGTGGAGGAAAAGGAATTCTGAGAAGCCACAGGCGGTAGGAAGAAGCCTCTAGAGATTGCTTGTCACAGGTCAAAGGGAAAAGGCCTTGCCACGTGGCACCAGTATTCTCTTGGGTTTTGTTTAACTTAGGCTTAAATTGCTCTGATTAAAGAAATAMTGTTTTAAAGCCTGGAGAATAGAAAAGCCTATCTAACACGACCTTGGTTGAAAGCAGTTTTCCTTCTATGGYTTTCATTTTATACAGATAGTTACAGTGCCTAAGACAGGAATAAGTGGTCTTCCTGTTTGCCTCAAGTTCTTTACTACTTAAGCCACTGTTTGTGTTTTTATCAGAATCACTTAGCAAGCTTAATTACAAATTCTTAGAATGTGCATTGGGAGAACCTAGTTAGACCCACAGACCAAGGATTACTTCCACAGTTAACTAAATATTT
>BDUI01001986.1:85298-95925 GCA_002335545.1 Apodemus speciosus
AAAGAATGCAAGCTTTGCCCTGCCTGCTACTGATGGGATAAAGCTGGCTCTGTCTCGCCTGGTATTGGGAAGTCTGGATTAGTCAGCTTGTATTCTCTCTCTTGTACCAGGGGTCCTATTGTCTGTTGGACCTGACTCCTCAGTTACTGTGCTGCAGCCTGGCTGCTCCTGCAGATTGCTGGTCCGTTCTCCTGCTGTCTTCTCCTCCTCCTCCTCYTCCTAAACACAGAAAGAGCTGTCAACGTGTGAGCTTYGTTTTCAGGATTCAGGCTAAATTTTATGTATTTTTGTTTGTTCCCTGTATAATATCTGTAAAGTCAGTGAAGCTGAAGAAATGAAGACCAATTAGAAGTGGAAACAGAATAGTGAGATTSTGGTTTTAATTTTCAGCTACAGCCTGCCCAGCCTTCTGGTAACTATATGACCTTGCAGACAAGAGTGGGGATATCTGCGGCCACTTCTGTCACAGCAGTTGTTTCTCATTTCATTCTTTATGGTGTGGTGATGTGTTACCCAAAACAATGATTGTTCTGTACAAGTAAATTTCAGAGCTCAATGTAACTTAATTTGGGTGGAAGAAAAATATTCTTAAAAGAATAGTCCTAGACTGAGTTTTAATTATTGGCACATTGAKGTGAACCTTTTTATAGATTATAGAAACCTGCAGAAGTAGGTTTTTCTTTTTAGGAAGTTATGTATCGTAATTTTAAACTTAAGTTTCTCTAATATTACTAAACTATAAAAGCAGCTGCACTGTTCAGAGAATGTTTATAAGTGGTATACAGAAGAGGAGGAAAAACTACTTGTGCTCTTCCCACTGTGACTTTTATCACATAGCTTGGAGTTTAATGTTTTAAAAGAGCGAATGAGTCGAGTGTGTATTGTTGTTTTGGAGGAGGTAGAAGATGATTCTCCTGTATTCATTTCTAAGTTACCCCAGGAAAGTAAATGTCTACAATCTCCACCTTCTGGAAATGTGTTGGTAAGCTATGAGAGTTTCTRTTGTTTATCTTTTATAGAACTAGTCATGTAACTGTAACTTTGTAAGCACACACTGAGTTAGTGTTTACTAGTTTCATTAGTGTTGCTAGTTTCATACTCCAGGCAGTATGTGGGTCTGTATGATGCAGTATTATTTGCGTGTAAAATTAGCACGTTTCTGAGTTTTTCTTTTTCAAATGCTTAAGTTCTACTTTAACTTTTATTATCTGTTCATCTTCTTATGGGGTCTTGAAAATAAATTAAAAAATAGTGAAATAGTTATGAAATAAATATGCTCTTGTTTTCATTTGGTTTTAGAACTAATTTGACAAGAATCAGGGACTCTGCATATTTTTCAAAAAGTTGACTACTACCAGCAACATCAAGGATAGCCTTTTGTATAAAGAATTTTACCTATTTGCATACAAGACTTTATATTAAGAAGAATCATGCTWTATCCTTAATCTTATTTTTAACACTGTTGTCAACTGAGTCCTCATTTGAGTGGTATAATGTGAGACCTTCAGAGGCGATGCTGTTGATGAGGAAATTAGGTTTAGACATAYATATGCTTGCCTTCTCATGTCATTCAGATGTCTACTAGGTTTTGGTCTTTGAATAGTAGCTATTTTTATCAGTTGCCAACTTTCCTCTCAGGGATTTCTATCATTTTACATAGAATAAAAACCACATGCATGTGATTATCATGACCTGAATGGACCTTCTTAAAATCTCCTTCTTTCATAGCTCTCACTGCGCTAGGAATTGCTTATTTGAATGGTTTTATTTGACTGGTTTTATTCCATAAATAGATTTGAATTATCAGACTTATATTCATATGTCTTTTCATCATTTAGAAGCAGAAGGCTTTTACTTAAGAAATAAAATGAGTATATTACTTAGTTTGGTCAAATTACATTTGAATAGATTTATTAGGTAGGCTTTTTTATTATTCCTACCCAGGATGAACCCTATACTTTGATTAGGCTGTATGAAATATATAATTCATATTCCCTACCCCTCAAAAATATTATGGCTGCAGGGAAGAAAAAAAAACATTAGGTTTGGAAGTCATGCAGAAATATCTTTAAATCTATACTTAATGATATGATTGATGTTTTGTTTCTTTTATTTTATATATTTATTTACTTATTTTATTTTTTTAGCCATCACTGGTGCAAGCTATATTTAATGGTGATCCAGATGAAGTTCGAGCACTAATATTTAAGAAAGAAGATGTTAACTTTCAGGTAAAACAATTGATTCACTTACACCTTTTTAACCTRCTTTGAAAAACCAAAACAAACAAACAAAAAAAACTTTCCTAGTATTGTGATTTTGTTTGGTAGCTTTTTATATTTTGGTTTAAAAGCATATTTTTTGTTTAAACATCTGCTTTTGTTTTGTTGCTCGTTTTGTTTAAAAGCATAATTCTGCAACAGTTGCTCTTTAGAAAAGGCAGGAGACTCCTGCTCGAGACCAAAGGGGGTACTCTGTGTGTGTGTGTGTGTGTGTGTGTGTGTGTGTGTGTGTGTGTGTGTGTGTGTCTGTCTGTCTGTCTCCAATGTATATGTCATATATTAATATGTCTATGTCATACACACACAAATAAAACTGTCTGAAAACCCACAACTCCTGGAAGCAGGTTGAAAGGTTTGTGTTCTCTGAACTTTTTGCTTTGAAAATTTCAAACATACTCTGAAGACCATTATATCCTCGCACTGATTCAGCATTGATAGCGTTTTGTTATTTACTCATTTGGAGTGGGGAGTGAGCGCACTTATACACGTTTTTCTTTTGCTGAACCACATTTTGACAGTAAATTGCAAATATGACATTTCATAAGTTTTTTTTAGGTATAAGGGTTCTTTTAAAACTTGACAGAAAAAATTTCTATAATGTTAAAATGTACCCAATTTGATTATGAGAGCAGATATGATTTCTGTACATAACTGTGGTAAGAGTTTTACAAAGAGTTGGTATTGGTATGTATCTACTATACAGAATGATGGGCTTCATTAATGACATTTTGTTCACGTAAGTCATGGATCTCCATTACTCTTTGCTATCCTTCCCATCCCTTCCTCTTCTCAAAGAGTCTTTCCATTTTTGTGTGTCACGTTTGTGTGATAGGTAGGTATAGGTAGACACAAAGACTCTTGATTTCTGATCAGATTCGATTACAAGGACTAATTGAAAACCTTTTGTACTTAAGAATATAGTAGATGTAATATTCAAGGCTAACATGCTGGAAAGTGTAGAAGAGGTTGCAGTCTGCGTGCGTGCGTGCGTGCGTGCGTGCGTGCGTGCGTGCGTGCGTGTGTGTGTGTGTGTTATGGAGATAATTCTCGATTGCTCTCTCCTCTCTGTAGGATTGTTTGTTCTGAAATAGAGTCTTGTTTTATAGCCATAGCTGATCTTTTTTAACTTATTTACTTGCTTAAAGAATATAATTTAATAAGACAAAATAATTTCATTAATATATAAGTATTTTCTGGAAACAAATGTTTCTCTGAGCAAAGGATGGATGAAAAGTCTCATGACTCCTAAAGTTTCTATAACAACACCTAGATGTTCTAGAATTTTTTTGTAATTATAAGAAAGCATATATTAYAAGTACATCTTGAACATTTGTATTTGTTTTTTACTTTCATTGACTAAGTGTGACCACTTAATGTTGATAGACACTTAAAAGTTTTTTTTWAAAAATTCTGGTTTTCTGAATAGGTTTACATTGTTGGCTAAAATGGTTGATTTCTAAGAACATAGAGTATTGACCTAGAGACTACTATCAACTTTTTTTCCTGAACCTTTTCTAAGTAAATGGCTTCTTAGTTTATGTTTGGTTGGAGAAGCATGCACCTAATTCAGGATGTATTTATCTTAAGTGAAGTGCATGATTCACCTTGCCTAATTAGGCTGCCTTAGCAAGTCTACTTTTCCTAGCTCAGAAAATAGTTGTAGAGTGTAGACATGTGAGGACAAGGGAGCCGATGCATGCTGTTTTGTTTGGTTTTGGATGTTTGACTGAAATAGAATAGTTAATTGCCACGGCTAATTTCTTCATCTTCACAAAGCTTGTAGCTGCCATTGCTTCTCTACTTTATTTAATCAGGACACCTTAAACAGAAAAAATAGTTGAGTCTAGTCTTGTTTTTGGACACCACTAGCACCATAAGAAATATCAGTGGACCTTCTTTGAGGGAAACTATCACAAACTTCTAATAATAACAAGGGTGAGTGTTGAAGAATAAAACTCCTTGAAATTCAGATTTCATGTTTTTAAAAGTTATTTTGTAGAAGTGCATGTGTGGTATATGTACGTCTATCTCTGCTTGTGGAGGTGAGATGCAGACATCACATGTCTCCTCAAGCTGGTCTTCGCCTTTTTTTTTTTTTTTTTTTTTTTTTTTTTGAGGCAGGGTTAATCTAGATACTTGCCTGTCTCCACCCAGACCTAACTGGGATTGCAGATGCTTGCCTCCACCCCTAGTTTCTGTATAGCTGCTGGGAATCTGAACTCAAATAAGGCATTTCACTGACTGAGCATCTCCCCAACCCAACTTCACAGTTTAAGATGGGCGTAAGTTNGGGCTTACCTCATCCCACTCAAATGATGCATTCACAAAGAAAATATTTTACTCTCACTACATAATTGAGATTCTTTACTATGAAATGAGTGGTTGTAGATTAATTATTGAGCAAATATGCAGCTTATATAAAATTGCAGATAGAAGCCTTGAAATACATTTTTTATGCCTTATAATTGTAGAATTCATTTGAGTTATACATTTAAAAATAACACAACACTTWMTTTCTGTTTTTTCCTGGTTTTGTTGTTCTTGTCTTGGCACTCACTCCTGTGCCAGGGTTATAGGCGCAGGCAGCACCTGGATTCCCAGGGTGTCAGTTTGAACGTAGCGCCTCCTGYTTGTAGAGTGGCCCCTCCTGCGCGGTGAACCCAACTTTGTCTAGAGCATATTACACCAAAGTTATTCCAAAGAGGCCTTCCTGGACCAGCCGAAATAGTAAAGGAGCTRGGCGCCAGGCAGTGGTTCGCACAGGCCTCAGTGGCAGCACTCGGAAGGTAGAGGCAGGTGGACCTTTGTGAGTTTGAGGCCAGCTTGGTCTGCAGAGTGAGTTCTAGGACAGCCAAGGCTATTACAGAGGGAAATCCTGTTTCAACAAACAAACAAACAACAACAAAAAGTAAATGAACTGTTTCAGGATATGTCGTATATAGTTTTTTTTTTTTGTTTTTTTTTTAAATCAAGTACAAAATGTAATAGAGCAAGTATTTTCCATGGATTCATTCAGGGAAGGGTTGTAGTCTTGTTTATGTAGAAACTGGGTTGCTTTTTTGCCTCTCCAGGATTGCTGTATATGAATCTTCAGTAATTCTTCTAGTCTTGGTGTCCACATAGAATCAGGTTGGTATTTAGGTATATAAAGTGAATTTTGATTTTTCTGGGAACTGTTTTGAACCCAAAGGACTAAAACATGCCAGTAGGCGTGTTTGGTTTTTGGAAGCAGGTTTTAGTGCTAATGATTGAACATAAAATCTTACATGAGAGGCAARAGTTCTATCTCTAGCCCTTTTATTTGCCTTCTTAATTTAGAAAAATGTACTGTTTTATGCATATGGGTGTTTTGCCTGCATGTATGTCTGAACCATGCCTGTGCTTGGCAGCCAGAGGCAGAGGGTGTTAGATCCCCTGGGACTGGAGTTAGTTAGGAGCACTATGTTGATACTAGGACCCAAACCCTGCTCTTTTGGAAGACAGGCAAGTGCTCTTAACCACTGAGCCATCTTTTTAGCCCTCTGTCTTAAAACTTTGAAACATGTGAGGTGATGGTGACACACATCTTTACTTTCAGTGCTTGGGAGGCAGAGGCAGGCAGATCTCGGAGGGTTCAAGGTCGGCATGGCCTGCAGAGGGAGTTCCAGGACAGCCAGGGCCACACAGAGAGACTCTGTCTGAAAAACAGAATTTTTTTTTTTAAGAATTATTTATTTATTTTATGCATATGAGTACACCACCATTGCTCTCTTCAGACACACCAGAAGAGGGCATCGGATCCCATGACAGATGGTTGTGAACCACCATGTGGTTGCTGGGAATTGAACTCAGGACCTCTGGAAGGGCAGTCGGTGCTCTTAACCGCCGAGCCATCCCTCCAGCCCCTGAAAAACAGAATTTAAAACATTTCTCACCAAGATTCCCAGACAAGCCTTGAACTTTGAGTATTCTTGCCCCTCCGCCTTCTGAGTATCTGGGATTATGTAGATCTGACTTTAACTAGTGTTCTTAACTTAGGTATCCCATTTCAAAGCCTGCACATTTTGTCAATACTGNGGATTTGTTTCTACTTATAATTTTATAGATTTCTGTTATCAGATCCTGAAATTCAAAATTTTATGGACAGCTAAACAGTATCTTTTCTTTCTAAACTAGTTTATTATAAATAAAAGCTAGAATTTAAGAAGCATATATTCATATCATTTCCATGAGGATATATAACTAAAGCAATTTGAAGGTCTTTGACTATGTGGAAGCTTATTGCATGTATAATTTATTGATAGTCAAGTGTTGGGGATCAAATTCATGACCTTAAACATACTTGTTAAATAATTTATTCCAAAGCAATATGTTTAGTTTTAATGACAGTGCMGAGTTTAGGCTCCAMGCCTTGTTCTGACAGCATGAGATGAGTGACAACYACACATGCTTTAAACAGATARAGCAGGAAGAATRTTCTCCAGGTTCCCTTTCAGAGCAGGGAAGACATCTTTCCTAGTTTACCAMCAGAGCTGCCCCTGAA
Organism: Apodemus speciosus; assembly: GCA_002335545.1. Lineage (NCBI taxonomy): Eukaryota > Metazoa > Chordata > Mammalia > Rodentia > Muridae > Apodemus > Apodemus speciosus. The sequence continues at coordinate 92,103 of BDUI01001986.1, forward strand.
GTCTGAAGTGATTACAAGCCTGCTCTATCAGCAGTCAAAATAGAAAAYGATTATTTATTTATTTAATTTATTTGCTTATGTTGGTGGTTCGTTGCCTGCTTTTGGGGGGAAAAGTAGGACCTTGTTTTCATTGCTATGTCTAGAATGGATCWGAATTTTCAAAGGAATTAAAGAAGGAAGGAAAAAAAASGAAGGGAAAATAATTGCTTACATCTGTAACTTACAAAGGTAAACAATTGCTAATTTTAAACAGAATAGCAAACTTTTAGAAAAATGAAAAAATCCTTACAAAAGAAGCAGTATAAACCTCTAAGGGTAAGTAAAATAATAATTAAAAGCTGTATTGGTAGTTATAATCTATAGAACATTTGAGCTCTGACTGAACTTTTCCTCATCCTTTAATGTACAACTTTGAACAAGCCCTACCCRCTTCAGCACTGAMGTGCTTTGGTGTGAATGTGCAGGCTCCATTACTGAGCTGCAGTCTTCTTCAACCCACACTTCGGGTTCTCCAGAAGCCCGCACTGACTTCRAATGCCCTCCTGATTTTGCTGAGGATTTGTCTTGATGTATATGACCAAAATAATTAAATGCTTTCCTTAGAATTTATAAGAATTTGCTATCATATTGTATTTCTCRAATAATTTAATCTGAAATGTTGATGGTACCGCATTTCAGAAAAAAAGTCTGATTTATATTTAGATGAAAATTATTTTTCTACAAATAGAAATTATTTTTCTCTAGCCAGACTGGTAGAAATTAGTGCTACTTACAAAAATTGACTTTAGAAACTGGCATATGTATGGGCTTTTAAAAATGTTACTTAGTTTTACTCAAAGAATAGTCTTATAAAGTTGGTAGAAAAATATGTGCTTCATCGTTTGGTGTCAAAATAAATTTCACAAAAGTTAAAAATCTCTAATATCAGTAGGTATAGCACAATATTTAGACTTTTTAGCTTATATATGTGGGTAAGTTTTAGTTTCTTTTGCCAATATTTTATACTTAGCACCGAGTATGGTTTTTCTCAGGTTTTCTATAATGTGAATGGTATTTAGTTTGAAATACTTAACTTTTCCTTTGTACTCAACCTGTTTAACAAGCTGTCTTTCCTGTAACACAGCCATTCTCACTGAAGATGATACCACTTCCAGCTAAACAAAAAAGATTTGTATGTATGTTTGGGAAAAAAAATCTTACATTTTCTAGCAGTCCATGGTAAACAAAAGACCAAGGTGTATAAATTACAAACACTGATTTTAACATGTCCACACTGGAGAGAAATCGGTTTACATGGAGGAAAGCCTTTCTGGTGATGCATCTCCACTGGCCAGAGTGCTCAGCTTCTATGACCTTCACCATCCTCATTTGAATTGTAGATGGTCCGCCCCTTCCACCCTGGGCGTTTCCCACGGTATGAGACCTTCTACAAAGAAGTATCAGAGGCTAGAGGCTCTGAATTTAGAATCTACCCGCAGCTTTCTTTTCCACTATAGTAGGAACAGGGAAGCTAGAAGAATGCAGCCTATTCTGTCCACCTTACTTTATTTTGAGTGAGGTGCAATGTAAGCAAAATGAAGCTTATCTTACTTTTCTAATATGGTTTCTCAGCTTGTGTCATCCAACGGRATTCCTAAAGCACACAACAGAGCTTTTTTGAACATTCTCAAAGATAATATTTATGGATAGTTGCTATTAGCAGTTACTTTTGGGGGCAGTTGGTATGAGGAAAAAGCTGCTGTCCTTTRTAGATGAATGTTAATGTCTGTGAGACTTGTGTGAATGTGTGTGTATGCCACATATATGTATGTGTTGTGTGCTGCCGTATATACAGCTATAAATGGAGATCAAAGGTCTGCANTGGACCTTAGTTGACAGTTTGTAAAAATGATTATTGTTGTCCAGTTTTTCTCCTCTTTTATTGCTCTGAATATCAGCCCCTCAAAATTACACTTTGTGTCTATATAATGATCTACATTCACTTTTGAGACTAGCGAAATGACTCAATTTATTCCTCTTACAGAACACCCAAGTTTGTTTCCTAGCACCTATCCCAGGTGACTTGCACTGTCTCTAACTCCAGCTCCAGGTAGATATCCATACATGTGTGTATACATGTGCACAGATATACACATATACATACAATTAAATCTTATTTTAAATTTCTTGGTCTTTGTTTTTTGTCTCTGATCATTATAATTTAGTTTCTCAGATTTTTTTAACCCAATAGATTATATAATATACAATGTAATATTACTTGTGTCTGAGTTCTCTTCTTCCTCCTCCTCTTCTTCCTCCTCATCCTCCTCCCCCCCCCCTTTCAAAGCAGGGTTTCTCGGTATAGCCCTGTCTATTTTAGAACTCACTGTATAGACCAGGCTGGCCTCAAAATCAGAGACCGCAGAGATTTGCCTGCCTATTCCTCTCAAGTGCTGTGATTAAAAGTATGCACCACCACTGCTTGGTGTGAGTTTTTTTCTACAGCAGGTTTATTTTTGTGTGTTAGGAACAATTGAACTATTTTAAACATATCTCTGGTATAAATGGTGTACAGAAGCTTGTGTTTCTATGGAATATATATGTGGCCTATAGCACTGTGTGTGTACATAGCACTTTATAATATGTGTTATTAATTCACAGCCTCAGGAGTGCTGTATCAGAATTCTTGTTGGTGTACATCTTTGGATCACATTCTTGGTTGTTTTGTTTTTTTTTCTTGGTAGAATGTGATATCATAAAGTAGTTGAATTTCTCCCTATTTCTTAGAACATAACACTTAAAACCCTTGAAACTTTAAGTCTTAGAGTGTCTTTTGTATGTTAGCCAGATGACTAAGTATCTAAGGGCCCCTAAATAGCTTCAGGATAGTAGTTGATCGCCTGAAAGACCAAGGCATTAATAGTGGCCTTTCATATTCACATTCTAGCTTCTAGAGAGTGAAGAAGACTGAAGATTGGTATGGTTACCAATGTYCAGTAATTTAATGAATGTTACCTGACACAATAAACATACACAAAGCTCAGAGGACTACTTCCAAGAGGCCTCTAAAGCTGTGCATATGGGAAGACAGGAGGAGGCCATGGAAGCACAGGACAGAGTGTGGAACTTGGGACTGGCCTCTGAATTGACGGCAGTCTCTCATTTTATACTACCTCCCAGGCAGGGGGTGTTAGGACTGATTTGAACTATTGGTCATCCAAACAAGTTCACAGCAGGAGTGATTGCTTGTTTCCTGGTGGTGATAACCTAAATGTGACACATTGGTCACAGACATCAGACAAGCTATGTTTGTGTATTCCTATCCTTAAAAAAGACAACCCAACTTAAAAAAATTAAAAGGCAAAGAATGAAAAGACAAACCTCCAAAGGAAGTGCACAGTGGTTGATAATAAGCACATGGAGACTTGCTGAACAGGGTTAGCCATCAGGGAAATTCTAATCAAAACCGTAATTGAGATGCTACTCATTACACGTGGGGATGGAGTTGTGGGTGTGCGTTTGTTTGCTTGGTTGGTCTGGTTTCCTTTTTGCTTTTTCTATTTTAGGCAAGGTCTCATCCTGTCACCCTGGTTTGCCTAGAAATCGATATTGTAGACCAGGAACACTTGAACTCATAGAGATCTGTTTTCCTCCCTAGTGTTGGGATTAAAGACATGTACCACAATGTGGTAGAGATAATTCACAATGACAGGCAGTAACAAATAATGTCAAGAATTTCTAGATATGAGAGCCCTCATACACTCTGCTAAGAAGTCACTATAGAAGACAGCATAGTGGTTCCCCAAGTCTAAAGTTGCTATATTACACAATTCTTTCATTCCAA
>BDUI01001987.1:52982-63910 GCA_002335545.1 Apodemus speciosus
GTCTCAAACCCTTGCCGCATGGGAGTGGCCGGGAGTAAGGACGCTCCATCCCTGTTCATCGCCATCCCTTGTGAGTAAAATGGGGATAACATGGCTTTCCCTTGGACTTTTTTTGTCTTATCGATTCCTCTTGAATTTAACTAGGACTAAAGTTTACCCAATAAAACACTGCTGACCACCCCAACCTCACAGCCATTCTGTCAGCTATGTCCTGTAGATGCCCAATAGGGATGACAGTCCTGAGGAGAGAGCTGAGGAGAGTTAGATGTTCTGAGTGGCCCTTTCCACAGCTTTGTGTAAGGTGGTAGAGTATACAAACAAGGTTCTGCTGGGTTCTTTGCATTCCTCCTGGCAGTGCYACTGAGTCCTGTTCTTACCTTTAGGAGACAGCCTTCTGKMTTTAAAATAAAGCCCCTCATAGGRCCTCCACAAGAAGACCAACAGAATCAACTAATCTGGACGGACCCCTGGAGACTCTGAGAGACTGAACCACCAACCAAAGAGCAAACGTGGGCTGGGCCTAGGCCCCCCACACATATGTAGCAGATGTGCAGCTTGGTCTTAATGCGGGTCCTGAACAACTGGAGCAGGGGCTGTCCCTGACTCTGTCGCCAGTCTGTGGATCCTGCTTCCCTCACTGGGCCCCCTCGTCTGGCCTCAGTGGGAAAGGTTGTGCCTAGTCCTGCAGTGGCTTGATGTGCCAGGATGGGGCGATAAGGGAGGGTCCCCCTTCTCAGAGGAGAAGGGGGAAGGGGATACAAGAGGGTCTGTGTGACAAAGGGACAGAGGGAGACCTGGGATCTAAAGTAAATAAATTAATTAATGGAGAAAAACACAAAGCCCCTCCACTTAAATTTGTTCTGGCCTGTTCCGTTCTTACACGCAAAGAACTTCAAGCACTGTGACAGTCAAGTGTCACCTTCTTTGTGCCAGGACCCTCAGGTGGTGCTAACAAGTGACAGCTCTTACTGGGTGCTAGGATTGGCCCTCTGGCTCTTCTTCAAGGCCCCTCCACTCTCCCTTCAGGTCTGGGATGCTATGGATTGGGACAAATCTGTCTGTGCACATAGCTTAACCCTTTCCCATTGGAAACCCTGGACTTATCCCCTCTGGGTTTTCATCTCCACATGAGACTCTAAGTACCACTTTACAGGATTGATGGCCTCCAGACCTGAAGGGGACACCTATGTAAGTGTGGGGGGCTAGCAGGGCTCCCAGAAGGTAGTAAGAACTCGGTCACAGTTATCCACACATCTAATTCTCTGCTCATTTTCCGCTTCAAGACATCTTTTTTGGCCATGACAAACTTCACTGTTTCTATCTTGTACACAGGCACTTCTTGCAGGTGAATCTCATTGCTCACTTCTTCAAACAAGTGATCCAAAGACTGTGAGAGCATGGTAGACCTGTTTTTACCAGAGATAGTCATAGAGACTTACTAGGCAGCAGCAGTTAGGAAGTTTGCTTACGAGCAGTCTCTATCTATCCCTGGTGGGTGTCACATGACTGTTGGTCTTTTAAGGCTATTCATTTAAACCCTCTTAGGGAAATAGGTAAACAGGCRAATGAAATTTTCTGGCAAAGGAATGGACTCAGTGCCAAGTCACTAGCCATTGACAGGAGATACTGGAGGCCACTCAGGAAAGCACTGGCCCCTGGGAAGCTGAGCCAAGCCAAAGGASCCATCCCTTCCTTCCCTTGATACAAGTMCCAAGGCCACCCAGTCCCCTTGTCTCTGGGTCACTGAGATCATCCTCAGAAATGGTCTTAGAAAMGGTCTCCAATGATGAGCTGTTMTTTTGGAAGAAGGAAAGGAACAACTGGTCCCCATAATACTAACTATGCAAATGGCCTCGGGCGGGGGTCAGCAGTGTCCAACACTGCACCTGCTTGGACATGTGTCTAACTCAGCAGGAGGGTTGAGTTCCACTGCGGATGAGAAGGGAGCACCAGCCAAGGCATCCTCCTGCCCCTGCAAAGCTGGCTGCCAGCAGTGAGACTCTGACTACGTCAGTGGAGCTATGTAGCATCTGCCCCTTTGTGCCTGACTCATGGTTAGCATCATGAGTTATCCATGTTGTATTATGTGTCAAGATTTCCTTCCTTCTAGTGGCCGAAGAACATTGCATTGTATKAATACATCCCATGCTGATGGACACAGGTTACTTACTTCTCCGTTTGGTGAATGTCACCACTATGAACAGGGTGTGCCAATATTTGCCCAAGTCCCTCCTTTCACTTCCTCTGGGTACACTCCCAGGTCCCGCTTCTAGCACTGCTGGACAGGTCACACCCACTTGGTTGCTTATGCAGCCACTTCCTGTGGCCTCTCCTCCGCTGTCCCGCCTCTCCTTGGACTCTCACCTGCCCTGCCCCTGCAGCACTGGCTCTAGGGTGCACCTCCCAGGCTTGGAACAGCTCTTCCTGACCTCTCCTCAGGCTGTCGTCATGAGGAGAGAAGACAGGACACCYRGGTGGCAGGTCCAGGCTCGGACAGCRTCCCTCTCAGGGATGGGTGCTCTCTTAGTTCAATCAGATTAGTCAGAGGGACTCACTGCTCTGAGACTCTGACTCTCCCGGCCTCAGTCTTCCCATTTTCAAGAAGAGGCCATGGTATGAGGAGACTGAGGCCCCAGTGTTATATGCTAAATGCTCCAAATTTCTGAATTAGCAACACCACCACTCTGTCTAAAGACAAGCAAAGACAGCCGACAATAAAGGACATATTTGCACACAAATAAGACCTAAGACGACTGTGGGAACAGGAGAGGACAGTCCCACCAGACCTGGCCTTTCTGTTCTGTTCCACTCTCTCGTCCCAGGCCCCGGCCTGCTCTTCATCAGCAGAGCTGCCTGCTGCAGTGGGAGGCGGCACTGTTCCTTAAATCTTAACATATAAAAATTCAATATGTTCTTTTCTCCTTTCTTGCCCATGGAATTTTCACAATGTGTTCATCAGAATCAGTCTCTCAGAGCACTATCCAATAAAACAATTTGCTGAATATCAAATGCTCATGTTTCGCTACTCAGCATCAATATGTAACTATATACATTAGTTGATAAAATTGGTAATATCATTAAAACATCATTAAAGGCCTTGCTAAATGATCTCGACCAGAACACTGGAAGAAATGAGATCAAAAACTCATAGAGAGAAGAGTCAAATGTAGTTCAGTTCTCTCTGCCAGGAGGTTCTGAGACATTTCAAAGCACTAGGTAATCTATGATACGGGGCAGACCAGGGAGACACAAAGAGGATGGAACTGGAGCAACTGCCCCATTCGTTCCCCCCCTAGAGCTCCTCCACTGTCAGCTTCTCGGGCACACGTCAGAGGACCACACCCAACCCACACAGCATACTCAAAAGTTCAGATCAATCCACAACCCAAGCAGCTAGCTGTTAAGTCCAACCTCGTCTTGCAGATAGGGGAGACTGAGGCATAGAACAGTGAAGTCATATCTTCAAGACCACGTAGCGTGTTAATCACACAGCTAGGATTCTTAGGTATCGAACCTCTATCTTTTGGTGCAATTAAAGGCCAGTAGCTGTCACGGAGACTCCAAAAACTTGACGTCTGTCCTCAGTAGGAGGATCTCCACATGGGGCCCATATCTCAGCAAGTGATGCTCTTCTGATTCCAGGGGAAAGGGTGGGGTCACGCATTAAGCTCAACGGTACATTTCCCATTGTGCCTCTGAGTGTATGGGTGAGTGGATGGAGGGATGCTCAAGCTGTACAAAGACCTGTTTGTTCTGCTGTGTGTGAGATAGACTAGTATTAAAATACATATATGTATACATGTATGCATGTGTATTATATATTCAGATGTGTGTGTTTATTATAAAAACGGGTGTATGGATTTAGATATACATGTGTTTGTGACTATGTATCTATGTATGCATGTATATATGAATGTATTTCACATTTGTATATGAATGTGTAGGAATTTGTATATATAAATACATAAACATTCAGGTGTGTGKGTGTGTGTGTGTGTGTGTGTGTGTGTGTGTGTATTTATGCAGGGCTCATGACCAAAGCCCAGAAAACCTTTGATTTTCCCATAACCATCATATCGAATGGGCTGCTGGGGCTGGGTCTATGGCTCCCCACTGCAGTATACTTCAAAAACAGGCAAACAGCTCCAGTAAATCTGCTGTGAGCGGGGTCTGGCCTCAGATGGACATTCTGGTTGCCGAGACCTGGGTGGTGGTGGGGCTTCCGGGCTCTGGAGAAGAGAGAAGCTGAGCCTTTCGCAAGAGGCTGCCAGGTGGCTGCCCTCTTCCACCTCTATCCCCAGGGCCACCTCAGGGCCACTGGCTCCTCCAGAGCCTCCTTTCCCTCCACCTAGCTGGCTCCTGAGTACCCTGCATTCTCACGGCCGAGGTGATGGGGGGCTGGGCCCTCCTCTCAGCATCTCCATCCTCAGGCGTGGCACAGCACAGGTGTCACAGAGGACTCTCACACAACCTGAGCCACTGTCACCGCTTTGCCTCCCCCTCCACAGCATGGTGGAAGGTACCACCCAACCTTCTCAAAGCAACCCCTTAAATGGTCCACAGCCTCATCCCACGGGACAGGCCTTTGATGGGGACTAGGYCCCAAGGTGCTGGGCTGGCCCCTTCATCTCTCTTCGACATCACCACACTGCCACTCCACCCAGCTCCTCGATGACACTGGGCCACCTCTCTTGTCACACCTACTGTCCTCTGTCCTTAAGAGACTCTATTGTGTGTAAGAACCCTTCTCCTCTCTTGTTGCTTCATAGTCCTGTGTGAGCTCAGGCTGGTCCTCTGACGTTGACTCCACTAGCTCCTGGTATTGTTAACCTTATCCTAAAGTCATCACTGCCTCCAGGGAGSCTTCTCAGATGTCCCAGACTCAGTTCTCATTGCACCTATATATGGCCCAGGGAAAGTGTGAGTCCAGAGGGAGGACTGACAGGTCCTTCCCTTCTGGGCACAGCTGTCTTCCTTTTACTCTCCCCCAGCTAGTTCCCAACAGGACAGCTGTGACGCTGGAAACCTCTGTGCTATGGAGTTGAGGGACCTAYTAACAGCTGGTGGCCTGGGCAGACATAGCCTCTGTGCTATCTAGAAGGCGCAGCTCCTCCTCCATTCAGGTGGCTGGAGTTTATTCATGAGGAGCACACCCCACAGATGGGAGCACGAAGAGCTTTCAGGGCCGCGTGGGGGAGGGTCTGAAGGAGAGCATGAGAACRAACGGTATCTGAGAAGACTCCGAGCAGTGTCGGAGCGGAGTCTTGAGTTTTTATTTTAAGCACAAGCACTTACTCTCATGTTTACYGAGCCCGGTGGACTGCCAGCTGGAGCTCACCCTCTATTCTTCAAGACAGCGTTACTTGAAGGAATGAAGGAGGAGCGACAGTCTCATTGATCCGTGTCTGATGTGCACCAGAGCCACCGCTGAGCACCAGCATCCACCCCAGATGACACTGAGTCTTCCAAAGGTCCACCAGCCCTGGGGCCAGAGAGAGCTGGCGCCCAGTGCGTATTTTGGACAATCCGGGAAAACCTCATCCCACCTCCCCAGGCTACAGCTAAATCTCGCCTCAAGGGAACAGCTGATAAGCAGTCCTGGGAATGTCCCCCTTCAAGGTCTCCACATGAATGGGGAGTAGATTTGTAGCTTCTGACTGCAAAACCTTCCCTTTATCGCTCCGGGAGCCTGCCCTTGGCTGGACACAGATGTCTCCAGCCCTCTTTTTGCAGCTGCAGCATGCTGGCTTCTGGAGCTGCTGGGCTTGCTTTGGGCTGACATCTTCCAAAGGCCTTGACTTTCTGGAAGAGTCCATGTCTCAGTCATGGTCCCCTGGGTTCAGTTATATAACGCTATTGATCCCAGTTGGCCTGCTTAAGAAAAACACAACTAATTAGAGCCCGTAAAAGCCTACACACCAAATTAATTCTGAATTGCTCTGGTGACTTCCTTCTAAAAATGTTATAAATAGAGATGGCCACCGGGCCTATATTTAGCCTGCGCTGGGCTACCTGGTATTTATAATTAAGGAAGTCCAGAGGGACAGAATGGACATTTTGTTGTTTTTTAAAGCACTGTTTTACAAACTGCTTCCCATTTCAGTCACATATACACACAGCCACATTCTGTTATTGCAATAATTACAGTCCCACCCGAGTTAAGATGCCGTACAATTTCTCAGTCCTTTAAAATTATGTTCTTCAACACACACACCCAAACAGTGCAATTAAGCTGGCCAACTTCCTGCAAATCCCCCCCCCAAAAAAAAACATTAATTTTGATTTTGTAGACTTCATTTTCTCTCCCTTGCGCTGCTGAGGCAAACAGCCTGGTTTCTGATGAGGATGCCTGACTTACCCACTTGGCCTGGGCTCAGATGCTCATGGCCGAAAACATTCTGCAGCCTTTATTTTGAAGATCTCCTCTCTAAAGACCTTACTAGTTAAAGGATTCTTAGTGGTTGTGTGAAGTTCATTATTGTTCTTCATTCCTGATCCTAATGCCCCCTGTGTATTTACTTCTGTTTTTGTTTTTATTTTATTTTAAAAGTAAAACATGCRACYGTTCCTCTCCTGAGGTCTTCTAACCTAAGTGTCACAAGGATAGGAGCGTGGCTTGTGTGGGGAGGAGACCAGGGGAAGGGCCTGGGGTAGCCCAGGGCAGGGCACGACTGCTGGAGCTCAGCAAGTTGGGGAAAGCATCCCCACTGGTAATGAAAAGCCGGGGACTCTATAGGCAGAGCGGCCCCACTCTAGGCATCTAAGTATGAGCAGGTACCCAACAGACATGGAAATCAATGGACTGGGCAGGTGGGTGAGCCACAGGGGCTGACCAATGTCTCAGCACATCAGGAGCAACAGAAGCCGGCTTTCCCAGCACTAGAGAAGGCCATTCATGAAGGCAGAACTCTGAGAGGTCTTTGGTTTAGGACTGGAATTAGCTGTCCTTGTAATYTGTCTTCCACGCAGACAGAGAAGTAAATGCACGTGTGTGCTGTGGACTGGAAAAGTGTCATCCGAAGGCCCATGTGCTAAAAGCTTGGCCGCCAGCTTTGAGGAGAAGAAAGAACCATTAACTGAGGTGGAGCCCAGTGGGGGGAGTCGCTGAAGGACGCCGCTGAAGGGAAGAGTGGGACCCAGCGCCTTCCCTCTCTTGCTTCGTGGCTGCCATAAGGCGAGTAGTTTTGCCCCACTGTACACTGTCACCAGGACCTACTGCTTGGCCACAGCAAGAGGGCTCTGGGCTGAAACCCCACACATGGTGAGACCAAATTAGAYTTGCCTACTTTTGTCACAGGGTCAGAGCACCATACATGAGGTGTATGTAGATACAGACGCACAGTCCCAACCTGTCCCCCACAACCCCCRCCCAGAGAGCAACAATACTCCAAAGATACAAGGCCACCAAGAATACAGGTCTCAATGGTCACGCATACCATTTCCCTACTGAAAAGAACAGGGCTCTGTGGACCGTGGCTGGTTCTGGGACAGGAATAGCAGAACATGTGGTGTCAGAGATTGGCAGGAAGCAAGCAAAGGCCCACAGAACTCCAGAGACGTTTGAGAAGGACACAGAGGCCAGACTGAAGGGCACCCACTGACCAAGCTGGTCACAAGACATTCTAATGAGCTCTGTCTAAAACCAGAAACCGAGTCCCTACAGACACGAGTAAATTGATAACAAATTCAAGATTTCTGAGGAATATCTGCTATGCTTCCTACAGTTTCAAAGTAATATTACACAAAATACAATTATGAAGACAAAATGAGACATTTTTACAGTGTAAATTCTGTTGAAAATCACCTGAGTCAAGTGACCTCCATAAGCATCATCAGAGCAGTGATGAGATGTGAGTCAGGGCTGAGGAAGCCTCGGGGTGGCTCGCTTCCTTCACGCTGGAGTTTATCCCCTACTGTGAGACTGTAAGGCGGTGGGAACCCAACCTGATGCTTAGAGATGACATCTTCCAGGGGTGACTGCAGTTAGATAAGCTCACGTGGGGAGCCCCCATGACTTGTGTCTTGATAGCTTTATAAGAAGAGAGAGCGACACCTCAACATCCTAACATATTCTTCCTGTTTCYTGCCCTGTCATGACAGCCCAAGCCAGCTTGGGACCCTGATGGCTGGGAGGTAATCACTAGTGTGACCCTCGACTTTGGACACCAAGAACCATGAGCCAAAATAAACATCGTTTTCTTTTTAACATACCCACTCTGTACTATTGTTATTAGCAATAGAAAACAGGCTAAGATGTGGTCAGGTGCTATGGTAACAAGCAATGTCCCTTCTGTAATTCTTCCATCAAGACCTGGCAAACACAACTAGAAGGTTGTTTCCCCGAAACAACTGGCCTAATATGCAAAAAGGATTTAGGTCAGGTCAGAAAAGCAAAATCAATCCACTAACAAATGTTCCAGAGTGGAAGAGACTGAACAGCAATGCCACAGCCTCTCCGGAGTCACACTGGAACCTAAGGCAGAGGAGACATCAGCAACACTGAGCTGAACTGCAAATTTTAATATTTTGTTCGTGGGCTTTCATTAATTAATTTCATGCACTAATTGTTATTTGTCTTCACAATGGAGTCTTTGGGGACCCCCTTCAGCCACATGCCAATCTCATCCTGCCCTACGGCCCACCCTGCTAATGAGACCTGCTCACCAAATGGAACCCTGACTCTGAACAGAATCCTTYTCTATACTTTGTCAGCTTCCTGTCACTATCACAAAATACCCCAGGCAGTTAACGTGTGATGAGAAAACGTTTGTTCTACCTGACAGCTCTGGAGGTCATTATCCACAATTAAGTGGTCCTCGCCACCTGTGATAAAGCAGAGCATCATGGGAGGCACACATGGCAGAGCAAAACCACTCATCTATGGCCAGAAAGAAAAACCACAGAGGGGAARGGATTGGCCTTCTGTGGGCCCCTCCRAGAGTACGCGCCCGCATCCAGACCCACCTCTCAAAGGGTCTACCTCTTCCCAGTCAYATCAGGCTGTGGAGACCTTTCGAATCCAAACTTCATYCTCAGTGAGGAYCACTGTTGGGMRCCTGAGGACAGTGAGGCTCACACATGGAGACAGCCCTGCAGGCATCTACTGCAGTTCTATAGAAACTGCCCTTGGTTCTGTGACAGACACACGGGAGSGTTGCAGTGGATGAGACCAAGCCAGCAATGGTCTCCCTTTATAGGATTCTAACTCACCTGAGAGCTTGTGATTGGTTTCCATTTTGGTTTTACATTTTATTTTTTCATTGCAGTAGAACAAAGCACCTAACCTCCCAGTTCCCTTTCCCAGTGAACGCTGAGGTGGTTTGACTAAAAATGGCGCCCATAGGCTCACAGGAAGTGGCACTATTAGGAGGTGTGGCCTTGTGGGGATAAGTGTGTCACTAGGGATGGGCTTTGAGGTGTCAGAAGCTCAGGCCAGGTTCAGTGTCTCTCTTCCTGCTGCTGCTGGTCAGGAGGTGGAGCGCTCGGCTCCCTCTCCAGTGTCTGCCAGTGTGCGGCCATGCTTCCTGCCATGACAATGATGGGAAACCTCTGAACTGTAAGCCAGACCCAATGCTTTCCTTTATAAGCGTTGCCATGGTCATAGTGTCTCTTCACATAAAACCCTGACTAAGACAAACTGTGAATATGTGGTCTAGCCAGGCATATAGGTATTGAATAGTCTTTGTCACATGGAGAGTTCAGAGCCAGCCTGGTTTACACAACACCYTGTCCCAATAAACAAACAAACAAATAGAATTTGTAGTCTAGAAGACCAAAGGTGCAATGCTTCAACTCCTGTAACATCTCTGAGCCCCTCTCTTTAGCTCTGTGTTGTAAGTGACAGATGGGTAATTTCAATTCCATTTCTGTTCCCTTCTCTAACCAAAGCAGAACCTGAGAGGCCCTGAAGTGTTGTAGAAGAAAGAGAAAGAAAAGGAGACTTATCCAAAGAAGACGATCTTGAGGTAGGGAGGCTGCAGGAGGCGTGGACCTGCCCATAATGTCCCCAGGTCTGAGCACCTCAAGCTCTGTTAGGACTCATGACCTTTCCATAGGATATCTACCCTGTAGCTGACTCATTGCTTAGGATGGGGTCGCAGCGTGTGTCCCCATTGCCTGCTAACTACCGGGGTCTAACCTCATCTGATCTCTATAGTTAGGAGAGGTGACCCCAAACTCGAAGGGCCCATGCAGGGATCCTATGATAGGAGGTAGAGTTCTCGAACCCTCCCCTAAGAAGCCAATATTCAGATTGTACATAAGTTTTATACCAAGTTTTTAACATTAGTGCCTCATTGAAATGTTACTACTGCTGCAGAGCCTGCCCTGCCCTGCCTGCAGGTTGTCGTCGGCCTGTGATCCTGGCAGCTAGCATCTAGACACTGGTTCATTCAGACTTTCCTGTCTCTAAAAGGTCCCTGTTAGCTTTTGTTTCCCTGAGCATAGAAGAAGCAGGGTGATGAGGGCCTTCTCCTCAGAAAGTCCTAGCTGAAAAACTCACAAGCTCAGAGGTGAGTCCCTCTGACTGCTCAGGGGTCAAGCTCACCTGTGACCCTGGGCACAGATGACTGCCCACAGCACACAGCGAAGGGAGGCTTAGGCTGTGGTACTGTCTCGTCTACTTCACGGAGGAAGGCCATGTTAGAGAAGACTGTCAGGTTACAAAAAGGGAGGTGGGGAGAAGAAAGATTCGGCTTTATGAGAGAAATGACTTAAACTTTATAATATGTAAAACCTTCTCTGGAGAGTAGCTATGCAAAGGGAAACCAAAAGATAATCCAGAGGAACGAACCTTCGCGAACGTTTCACTTTAAAATGAAGGCTCTCCTATATGGAAGCAAAAGCCAGAGCTGTCAGCAACAGGTGCATACCACGCTCACAGACACACCGACCACTATAGCCAAGCAGGGAGCAGCCCGGGTGTCTTT
>BDUI01001987.1:101238-117437 GCA_002335545.1 Apodemus speciosus
GCCACCACCGCCCGGCTGAGTCCATGACTTCTATGTCTTGCTAAAAATCAAACTTGTTGCAATATCTGGAATGATACCTAAGAGAGAAATGGTGGCTAGCTTGTCTTAGATGCATTTTGGGGGGGGGGGTAGTGGAAAAGGACAGACCCTGTATCAGACTGAAAAAGAGCCATAATTTGAAACAGGTTAATAATCGCTGCCCTGAGCTACCTATGGATCACGCGAAATAACCCAAATCAGGTTATCAATTGTATGAAAATAAAACAGTCAAGCAAGAATGTCAGMGCACAGCCAGAAAGACGGACAAGAAAACCAAGGCTGTGTGACTCAGGCAGGTACAGAACAGAGAGCTCTAATTGCCCATTAAAGGTCTAGAAGAAACAGTCACACAAAGGCRGCCTCTGAGGCGAGAAGGCAGCAAGAGACAAAGCAGTTATCATAATGGCAGGGGTGACACATGGTTACCGTGAGAACACCAACTGCTCCCTCCCTTGACCCCTCCACCCCATGCACTCATCCATTAAAGCAAAACTAAAAACATCTACATCTTATTCATGAGTCACAAATTCTCCTGCTTGAGAATGGCAATAAGGTTTTGAAAGAGTTCTTACTGAGTAGGTAGAGGTTGGTGAGCTCCTGCCCTTTTCCACATTAGTCCCACTAAGAGGGAAGGGTGGGAGGGGAGGGGGCTCGGGGTGGGGGGARCTGGTTTGGGAATAAAGAGTAAATAAGGCTTTCCCTGGAGACAACTCCTACCCCCAAGCCAGTTATCTTGCAGCTCAAACATGTCCCCATCGAATCCCTATCAGACAGAGCAAGGCCTACCAAGCCGAGTGACAGACTGTGGAGTCTGGCTGCACTGTTCAGAGAGACATGTGGGGCCACCCAAGAACATCACAGCATGCCTAAAAAACCCTTCTCACCCACAGGCAGGATCAGGAGCACAGACCTTGCTCCTGAGCAGCAGCTCGGGGAGACAGAGCAGATTCAACGGCTAGCGAGCACCTCCAGGAGTGAGCAAGGCTGTTCCCCCCTTTGCACTGYAGAGCAGAGTTCTTCACCTCCTCTCTCCTCACTTAATTACAGGGACCCGAGTCCCAGGCACTTTGTAATTTACCACCCAGTTTAAGAATCACTTGTAGTTGAGACAAATTGCTGGGCCGCCCGGACAGAGCAAGGAAGAGTGGCAGGAGCTGGGAGTCCTAATCAAACAGGAGAGCTTTCCTCAGCCCAGACAGTCAGCCCTGAAGCTTTGACAGCTACAGACAGCAACGAAGCCAGAACCACCAAAAGGCAAAATCTTAGCTCTTTGGATGTTTGAAGACACAAAAGCTGATTCTTTTCTTTTGGATAAACTCTGACCTGGATCTTCMCAGAGCAGAATTTCCCCTCCCAGGAGGCCTTCCACCGCGCATCAAGTGTGGAAGAAATGTCATTTTGATCATGACCAAGTACACGTTACTGGCGTCTGTCACAGATAATGATGAAACTAAATTTAACACTGCCTGCTACTGTCGTTTGAGTTATAAGACCACGCTCCCTTTATTCCACTTGATTCTCCAGAGTGCTTAGTTTGTGGCTCCGTTAAGGTGCTGAGAGCTCTCCTGGTGGGATTGCGTATCTGAACGTGCTGAGGCGCCTCCGCAGGCCATAAACCGGAATCAGCGCGCCTCATTGCCCCTCTGCGGGGCTGCRATAGGAAAAGGCACCCTGCGTTGGCAGTCCTTGGGAGCTGCGCGGACTTAGTGCCCTATCTTGGCTTCTCTTAGTATAAATGACAGCCAGCTTATACCACCAGGGGTGAGAGAAAGGGCACCCCATGAGTAGCGCCTTGCCTCGGGACACTTCCGGCTCATCTCAACAACCTCAGGCAGTACAAAGTCACTACCCCTACGGATGAGCGAGTCAAGAAGTGACAAGTCCAAGGTCATGCAGCTAGTGGGCAGACAGCTGCCTTTNACCAGGGGTGAGAGAAAGGGCACCCCATGAGTAGCGCCTTGCCTCGGGACACTTCCGGCTCATCTCAACAACCTCAGGCAGTACAAAGTCACTACCCCTACGGATGAGCGAGTCAAGAAGTGACAAGTCCAAGGTCATGCAGCTAGTGGGCAGACAGCTGCCTTTCCAGCTGCATCCAGAGCCCAAAGCAAAGCAAAGCAATCCCTGTCTTTGCCTAGAGAGTTTTTGAGTGCAGAGTTCAGCCTCCAACCAAGCTGCAGCTTCTGGGTTCCTGCATGTTCCCTGACCCAAACCTGACTTCTGGGCACAGGCACCTGCGCACCACGCAGAGGGAAAGGCAGTCCCGGAGTTGCCCGGGTCACGCTCACGTCGCCCAACCAGCGCCTGACTGCCTTGGCGCGCGCACCGGAGCCCAGAGCCCCGGGCGACCCGTCTAGGGCAGAGTGGCCCAAGAGACGGAGCTAGGGCTCGGAGGCCACGGRGAATTGGGTAGACGCTGATGATGGCGCGGGTGGGCAGAGCGCAGCGACCCCTTAGGCGCCCACTCGAGCCCGGCTGGGCAGGTGTAGGCGCCCGACCTAGGCTTCCGAGGCCACACTTCCGAGTGCGAATGCTCGGCGACACCGCCTGGGGACCCACGGCCTCGGGCCCTCCCGCGTGACCGTCCACTCAGGCCACCAGGTCCTCCCCTCAGAGTGTCCCACCGCACTCCCAGCGAGTCCCCGCAGGGAGCCCCCGCCGTCCCCAGCGGTGCGGGCCGCCTTCCCACGCGGCGCCGCTGGTCGCGGGCTTGGCAAGGCGCCCCCTCGCGCGTGGCCGCCGGAGGCCGGGAAAGTTTGGGGCGCGCGGGGCCGGCCGTACTCACCTGGCCCAAGTTGAGGTAGCCGTGCGCCGCAGCCACGCGGTCCGCCGCGCCGGGGCCGCCCAGCACTTGCACTGCCCAGTGGTTGGTGTAGACGGGGCGCGGCGGCGGCAGCGCGGAGCAGGCGGCGGGCAGCGCGAGCAGAAGAAGCCAACGCCAGGGGCGCGGCGCGAGCGGCGGGAGCCCGTGCCGGCCGGCGGCCCATGCGCCCCGCGCGACATCGGCGGCCCGGGGCGGCGGCCGGGGCCCGGGCGCTGGCGGCGCGCGCGGAGGCATGGCAGCGGCAGGCTCGCGCGGCGCCCGAGCGGCGAGTGCGCCGGGGGGTGGGGAGCCGCCTTTTAAAGCCGCTCCGCGCCGGGGAAGCGCCGCCGCCGCGGGCGGGAGCCGGGGAGGAGGAGGCCGCCGCGGCGCGTTCCCGCCCGCGCGGCCCGGTGGCGCCCCTGGGCCCGCGCTCGTGCGGCAGTCTCCCGGCCCGCCAGCAGCCGGGGGCCGGCGCAGGGGAGGCTCGAGACTTCGGGTCTCTCGGGACACGGCGCAGCCCGGAGTGGCAGCCTCGGCTCGGCTCGTTCTGCTAGAAGCCGGGAGGGCTCTGGGCATCCCACGTGAGTTCCCCATATCCCGGAGGAGTTGACTTAGAGCGGCACCTTCCTACCGGTTGCGCCCCTGGAGGCTGAACTCACCTGCTGGGGTCCCCAAGGCTAGACAGCCTTGCTCAACTTAGCTGTGTCAGTGAACGTGCAACTGTGCAGGATCTTCAGGGGGAAATGATGCCAGGTCCTGGCCTGACCTCGCCTGACCTCAAGACCACRTTGAATGGGCAAAGGGCATGTGGTGAGCTTAGCTGGAGTCMACGAGGGCGTTGGGGATTCAGCGTTCAAGGCTGAGGCTTAGCTAGGAAGGCTGTGCAGATGAACTCCTTAGCTGACCACTTAGCATCTGTGTGATCTTGGGCCCCTTTCTGTCCTTGCTGGGCCTGTAAGATGAGGATAACAATAGCATCTATCCATCGGGCTGTTTTGAGGATGTCAGCTCTTCCCTTGCAATCAGCTGACAGTGATGTTTGTTTTGATGAGCCCAGGACCTGCCCACGTGCTTGGTATTCACTAGACWGTGTACACTCTTAAAAGTACCCACTGAGCTAGGATCAGTCAATGCAAATGTGAGTTGACTCATCCTCGCCCTCCCTCCAGGAACAGCCTGGAGAACTGGGGACACGTTCACGCTGTGAAGAAGCAATGATGAGAGGCTGAGATGGCTGCAAGCCTCGGAGGACCCATTGGTCCCAACTGACCCCATACAGAAAGCAACCCTTCAGCCTGATTAATACAGGAGAGGAACCAGGAAACAAAATACAGCAAAACAGGGCAGAGAAGACCTTGAGTCAGGAAGGAAGCCACTTCACCAACGCTCGGGTACCAAGACACCTTGTTCTCAGACTGGTACTATACAAAATTCACATGCCTGAGTCTATAACCCGGCAGCTCAGACAGACAGACATGCCAGGGGATACAGAAGAAAGAGGGCAGGATCTACAGAGGGCCACCTGAAGTCCTTTCCAACATCCCTAATGAAAGTAGAAGAAGGAGAGGATGCTTGGTGGGGGGCTCAGCCAGGACAAGCCAAATTCATGCTAACAGGGCTCCTGGCACAAGTACCTTTTGTCTGCCCCTGTTGTCCCTGGCCAAGGGGAGTCAGCTCTCTGGGCAGTAACTCTAGATCCCCTCTTTGTGGCAGAAGATGAGGACCTGGGACAAGGCCTGAGTGCTCCCTGGTCCCCTGCCTGACAGAAAAATCTGAGGCCATCACATAAAGTGGCCAGCCCTAGAGAACACTGCATATATGTTGGATAAAGACAGCGTCCAGACCCTTCAGCCTGCCTCTGTTCAGTCAGAGAAGCCGTTCTGTTCCTTTCCAGCAATCCACCTGGACAACCTGAGTCCCCTTTCTAGCCATCATGGGCCAACCTAGTCTTGATTCATCCCAGATCCTGTGCTGTGTGCTTCAAGAGCATGGCCTGCGTGAAGACCCTACACGGTACTCAGATTCTAGATGATGCGAAACCCCTCCTACCTCCCTCCCAAGAGGGTACCCCATTACAGCAGTTATCTGGACAGGCCGAGATATGGGTTTTCCGTAATAATTTGGAGATGAAGTGATTCAGCCTACTGAACAGAGAGGAGGCTAAAATGTGTCTGAATTTTGGACTTGGAGGGGTCAGGATACATTTTGTTAACAAGGCCGATCCGCTGGGACTAAACTCCCTGCTTGTTGTAGAAGAACCTGGGCCACAGCACGTCTGTAGGACGGAAGACCAGCTTGCCAAAATGAACATCCTAAATCAAATCGTCGCCCGTGAGTTTCCAATTGATTTACTCGGTGACAGGATTAACTCAATCACAAAAGTCCCAGCCCTTTGAGTTGCGATAGGATCTGTAATAAAACTTGCCTCGTCTTCCTGCAGGGAGGGGATTTCATTTTTCACTCAGCCCCACTCTCCAGATGTCCAGATGGCCCTGAGGTGCACACAGCTCCCAGGCTGGGAGTGAGTGGGGCGGGGGGTGGGAGTGGGGGTGGGAGGTGTGTGCTTCTTCCCTAGATTGAGGTTGGCCAGGCTGGGCAGGGACAGGACAAGGAATGGAAAGGTGATTAGAGATGGCCATGTCTCAGAAGTTAGAAAATAGCATCCAGAGATGCTTTTACTGTCATCTTCCCAAACAGAAGAAAAGCATTAGGATGTGTTAATGGAACTGTATTCTTACACCTACCTCTGGTTCCGGTGCAGCAAGAGCAGGGCTGCCTAGCTGGGACACAGTGTGCCCCTAAGTTAAGGCTTCGATTGCAGTTATTCATGTGCTTGTCTCACATGGTCCTCGAAAACAGGACGCGTGCCTTTCCACTGTCACATCTCTTACCATGGTATATAACATTAACCATATAATGTTAATGTTATATACCCTCAATATGTATTTCCTGAATGATTTTTTTCACTTCTATAAAAGAAATTATAAAAAGTGAACTCGGTGGTGATGTACTTATCATATATATTAAATTATGTTATATATGCATGTGGGTGTATACCACGCACAGCCTCTTGGGACTCAGAATCATCGCCATTTAAGTGATAGAAACTTGACTACAGAATTGTCCCTTTGCGAGTATGCTAGGTTCTACGGGACAGAATGGTAGCTCTGTGTCACAAGGCCAGAGCCTTCAGGGGACTGGAGAAGAGTGAACACTAAGCCCCCAGGTCAGAACAGTCACTTCAGTTTCCTCTGCTGTAAATGGCAGTGACACTGTTGTCCCTGTGGAGGGCACTGTGAGGATGACAGGAGCTGGCTGGTGTGGAGCCCTCGGTGGAGCACCTGGCACCCAGTGAGTGCTTTAGACTTGACTGCTCTGATGACTGTGCTCTGCTGGGTGCCAGACACGCCACAGTGGGGCACCGTGGTTGGCATTGCTGTGTTTCCCTGTGTGAGGCTCCGGGCAAGGAAGTGAACCATCTGTGTCAACGCCCAGTTTGCATGATCGTCCCTTGGAACCAGGAAAACAGCTCATGATGGAGGCCCTGCCTTCACCACTAGTTGGGACTGAAACTGAAGTCCTCCAGAGAGGGTTTGTGTTGACCCGGGACCACTAGCTTCTGAGGCCCCTTGCGGACCTGCTTTGCAGTGTGATCTCAGACTGAAAACCTTAGGGTTAACCCAGCGCAATTCTCCCTATGTCTCTCTATCAGGACCAATGCAGAGGATTCAGGGTTTCTTATTATCCCTCTCTGCATAGTGGCTTTCCCCTCTATTTTCTTCCATACCAACAATGTAGCTTTCGTGTTGTTTTCTGTAATACTCC
Source organism: Apodemus speciosus (assembly GCA_002335545.1). Lineage (NCBI taxonomy): Eukaryota > Metazoa > Chordata > Mammalia > Rodentia > Muridae > Apodemus > Apodemus speciosus. The sequence goes on from BDUI01001987.1 coordinate 107,906, forward strand.
ACCTGGGAGATTTTAAAAAGAACATTTATTTTATTTAAAATCATGTTATATATGCATGTGGGCATATGCAGCCACTTTTGTACGTGCCTATGGAGGCCAGAAACGGGCCATGGGTTCCCTGGAGCTGGAGGAACAGGTGGTTGTGAGCCTCCCAACATGACTGCTGGAATCAAACTCCCATTTTTTTTTTTAAACAAGGGCAGGAAGCTCTCTGTTGAGTCACTTCACCAGCCCCTGACAGTTTCTGACACCTCAGAGCCAGGGAGGTTTGGGAGGGGGGTTAATCAATGAAGAGCTTGCTGGCCATACGGATCCTTGGCAGCACTCACCTGTTACTGCCACAGCGGGAGGCCACCTGGGGGATCCTCTGGTTCTTCCCATCTCCTCAGCCTAGCTGAGCTGGTGAGCTCCTAGTTCACTGAGACCCTGACTCAAAAGATCATGTAGAGAGCAATTGTGGAAAACACTGTCAACCTCTGGCCTCTACACGTGTGTCCATGTGTGCAAGAACTTTTGCGCACACACATACAAAATGACAACTTTAATACATTGAATCCTGCTGTAACAATAATGTAACAGCAATGCATTAACTCTCTATAGTCTAGCCGGGCGGTGGTGGCACACGCCGGTAGTCCCAGCACTTGGGAGGCAGAGGCAGGTGGATTTCTGATTTCGAGGCCGGCCTGGTCTACAGAGTGAGTTCCAGGACAGCCAGGACTTTACAGAGAAACCCTATCTAGAAAAAAACAAAAAACAAAAAACCAACCAACCAAACAAACAAACAAAAAAACTATGTCTATCTTCTGATGGAGGACATGTAAGATTGAGGATGTTTGGTGTTAGTGCCTTTAAGACACAGCTCAGTACAGAGCCCTGTTGGACTGCCCCAAATGTATTTGCCTTTCCCTCCTCCTTGTGGCTCCTGTCGACATCCACAGGGCTTTGATCTCCCTTGCTTGTTTTGTTTTCTATCAAAATTGATGGTGATTATTCTGCAAAGTGAAGGCTCCCTTTGAACTGGTTTTAATTGTCAACTGCTGCCTATTATGTCCCTATTAGGAGATCACCGGGTTGTTTTAGGCAGCTCTGTGTTCGAAGTGAGATAGAAGTGGGGCTTAAAAACGTCCCAACAAACCATACTATTTTGAGACCAGATAAACGTCAAAGGTCTCTACTATGGAGCACTGATGTGACTTCAGGAAGGGGCTTGAGACATGGGAGTAAGCCTCTGCTCCCCATACCCCCCAAAACCTTAGCCTAGGCCCAAGGCCCAACGTTTTTCCTAGCCACATCCATTTCTTCTCTCTCCCTTGCATCCCCTGGGAATCCTACCCACAGCTCCCCCTTTTTAAAACTCTTCCCCTCACAGTTCCACCTCTTCTGCCGGCTCCTCTAGGCTCTGCGTCCCTTGTCCATAGACCTCTCTTGGACAGGCAGACGCAGACAGCTCCTGTGCTACCTTCTGCCTCCAATTTGATTCTCCCTGTGTGTGGGCTGCACCCTGGATTTAAGGACAAGCTGAAAGCAGCCTTCCCTGCCACACAGTTATCCTGGACCCCTAAGCTAGTATCCTGGGTTTCCTTTCATAATCTCGCATAGAAGCTGAGTGTCAAAAACAAAACAAAAAGCCAGGCGGTGGTGGCGCACGCCTTTAATCCCAGCACTTGGGAGGCAGAGGCAGGCGGATTTCTGAGTTCGAGGCCAGCCTGGTCTACAGAGTGAGTTCCAGGACAGCCAGGGCTACACAGAGAAACCCTGTCTCGAAAAACCAAAAAAAAAAAAAAAAAAAAAAAAAGCAAAAACAAACAAAACAAACTCAAAGTCTACAAAGCCCTTCCTAAAAGAGGTTCTGCATTTGTTCCATTTTTTGCCTTGACTAAATTCAGAGCTACACGTGACTGCATGTTACAATGTTGATATCCCCAATACAATGTTGATATTCTGTAGCAATCAGGATGCCTTTGGTTACAAAACTCTTAAATGACCAAGAAAAGATGATCTTTCACTCTTTAACTGACAGATAGGCAACTCGGAGTCTCTGTGATATGGAAGCTGACAATGACTTTGCTATACTTAACCTGGATTTGTCCTTTGGTACTTAAATGACTGCCACAGACTGGCACATCCTTTTCTCTCACAGCCTCCAAGGGAAGAAGGCAGGCTTGACTTCCGGCCTCTTGAAGCCTTCTCATCTCCCGGTGGAGCTGGATTCCCAGTCCATTCCCCCTGGGGGCCACCGGGCAGGCCCCGGTCTCCAGTCTCCTCGTGCAGCCTGGTTTCCTAGGTTGCTGTGACTGATTGATCGTCTTGGGTTTTCTCTTGGAGGGGCCTCCTTCACCCTGCAGCATGTTGCTGCCCTAGATTGAGCAAAAGAAAATTTAAGTCAGCAAGAGGTAACAGCAGCCTGAAGGTGACTGGGGACCCAGCCTATCTTCCATCTCCCCACTGGTTCTTTTGTGTTCCTTTCTTCTAGATTCTGCTCAGCAAACAACAGGCTCCAACACATGTTTGTTGAAAGGAAGAGAGGGAAAGAAGAAGGAATCTGTAGAAAGAGAACAAGGGGGTGGAGATTAAAAGAGGGGGAGCCAGGCTTAAGTGTTAACATGAAACACTACCTGAACAGCACCGCAGGTCCAAAGAGCTTTGACCTTCTCCCAATGCCCCAACCCTACCTTTAGCGAAATGAGGATCTAGCTGTATTTATGCAAGTCCAGCTGCAGGATGCACCCGTTCCTCTGTAGAGTAGTCCTTCATTCCAGAATGGGCTCCCAGTTTTCGCCTGTGTATTTCCCCAGGTAAATGTAACTCCAGACCTCACTTCCCCTTTCAAGGTGGGACCTTATGAGCCAAGCTGAAGACGGGGGTGGGAGTCCGAGTCTGCAGTCACTAGAGGAACTAGACAGGAGAGCTTAGTTCTGTCTACAAAGAGCAGTACTGAAGCCTAGCGCATCAGCAGCTGTCAGAGAGGTGCTGGGTGCAGACTCGTAGGGATGTAATGGCAGTCAGATGCTCTGTGAGGTTCTTACAGCCTCCATAGCTTTTCTCTTCCCCCCAGGAAATCACGAGCCAGGGAACTTCTTCCCTTCCCTTCCCTTCACTGTCCTTCCTCAAAGCTGTCCTGACCCCCCAGAGAGCCATACTTGGTCTAGGCTGGTGCAACCCTTACTTACTCTCCTATTCCTTGATATTTTTTTCTTTCTTCCCAAGACCCTTCCCTTTAGCAGAAGGGCCTTCGCCCTACAAAGGATGCCTCCCCGTCCCTGCCCTCCAGCCCCTTCAGCATCCACTCTCTGCTTCCAGGCTTCTGGAACAAGAATCCCCCGTTTGCTCTCCACTTGCTTGCAACCCTGTGACAGCCTTGCATCTCTCCAGGAGCTGTGTCTGTGCTGGTGAAAGGCAGGTGGGGAAGAACCAAAACCACCCTGACTGGTCTCACCTGTCATTCATCCTCACACACCTACAGTGACACCCAGCTCTGACTCTCCTACTGCTGACTCAGTTCCTCCAGTGCCACACCTCCACTCCCAACCGAACACCTTACTTCCATCGTTCTCAGATGACAATCCCCTGCCTCAGGCTCTGGCTTCCTAACTTTGTTGTAGGAGTTTGTGGGCCCTTGCCCCCACCTCCACTGCTCTGGATTCCAGTCCTATCCCTGTCAAGGACATACCTTCATTATTGTCAAAACTTCTGCACTAGTTAGATGCCAAAGGGAGGAGAGGCCCTTGGTCCTGGAAAGGCTCGATGAAGCGGTGTGGGGGAATGCTGGGACAGGGAAGTGGGAAAGGGTTGATTGGGGAGCAGGGGGAGGGGAGATGGCTTATGGGATTGGGGGGGTACCAGGAAAGGGGACATTTGAAATGTAAATAAAGAATACATCTTTAAAAAAAAAAAACTTCTGAGCTGGGCGTGGTGGCGCACGCCTGTAATCCCTGCACTTGGGAGGCAGAGGCAGGCGGATTTCTGAGTTCGAGGCCAGCCTGGTCTACATAGTGAGTTCCAGGACAGCCAGGGCTACACAGAGGAATCCTGTCTCAAAAAACAAAACAAACAAAAACAAAAACAACAACAACAACAACAACAACAACAAAACTTCTGCACTCACAGACATCTATTGAAAATAGCTCTTTCAGCTGGGTGGTGGCGGCGCACGCCTTTAATCCCAGCACTTGGGAGGCAGAGGCAGGCGGATTTCTGAATTTGAGGCCAGCCTAGTCTGCAAAGTGAGTTCTAGGACAGCCAGGCTACACAGAGAAACCCTGTCTCAAAAAAGAAAGAAAGAAAGAAAGGAAGGAAGGAAGGAAGGAAGGAAGGAAGGAAGAAAGAAAGAAAGAAAGAAAGAAAGAAAGAAAGAAAGAAAGAAAGAAAGAAAAGAAAATAGCTCTTTTTGGCTACCTCCGGTTCTTTCTCTTCTCTTTATGTAAACAATCCGGAAGACAGCACCTTACTCACTGGTCAGTATCTCCCCTGCTCTGACTTAAACCAGCTTGTATCAAGCCCCACCCTCAGAGCTGAGCTGTGAACACCCATCAAATCCAGTGTGTGTGTGTGTGTGTGTGTGTGTGTGTGTGTGTGTGTGTGTGTGTGTTGTGAACAAGTGTAAAGCTCAAAGGACAAATTACTGGAGGCTTTCTTCCTTCCTTCCTTCCTTCCTTCCTTCCTTCCTTCCTTCCTTTCTTTCTTTCTTTCTTTCTCCTTTTACCATGTGGTTTCTGGGGATTGAACTCAGGCCATCGGACTTGGTGGCAAGCACCTTCCCAGGCTGAGCCGCCTCACCGGCCCCATCCCTCATCTTTGAAGCCTGATCCTCATGGGACTTTCTGGCATCCACATCTGCTTGGCCACATCTCCTGACTCTCCTCCTATGTGAGGACTCCAAGGCCAGGTCTTCGGGGGCACAGGCTGGCCCCAAGCCCTGTTTCTGGGTCTTCTTTCTGCAGTGTCACTCCTCCAGGGATCTCTTTTTCTGATGACTTTAGATATCAATTTTATGAAAGTGACTCCCGGTGACAGATACTTTCTCCTTTTGGATGCTGGTGGCTTGTCAGGAAACTTCCCCGCAACCCGCCACTTCAGCTTGGGTGTGGTCGGCTGTGTCTCCCAGAGGTTCCTGTGTTGAGATGTAATCCCCACCACGAGGCATCAGGAGGGTGGAAGCTCCTGGCGCTCAGAGGAGAGCCTCGGGGAGCCGATGAGGATTAGCTAAAGTCATCAAGGTGGAAACTTTGAATCTGGTGGCTTCATTAGAGGAAAAACAAAACAAACCAGAAAAGGCACGGACCCACACGTACATGTCCCTTCCCTTGCCATATGATACCTTGCACCACTTTGGGACCTTTTTCAGAAGCACCCGGAGAACCATAAGCCAAAGCAAATCTGTTTTCTTTATAAGGCATCCCAACCTCAGGTAGTTCATTACAGTAGTGCAGCACATGCGCATACACACCTCTGCTGCCGTTACAGCAAATGCCAGCCAGCTCTGTCCTTTTGCTCAGACCTAAGACTGGGATTAGCCTTCACCCCCTCCCCTTACTCCCATGTCTACAGTATCAGTAAGCCTGGTTGTTTCCACACTGGATAGCTTCCCGGGATCTGACTGGTGCTCACCACGCCCTGTTGTTCCTTTGGTTAAGTCACCTCGCCTCCCAGTGGCCTCCTAAATGGCTCCTCTATCTTACCTTCTTCAATGTGGAGAACCATGTGTGGCAGAACTCTCCCAGAGCTTTCAGTCTGAGTAAAGAGAAATCTGGTCCCCAGGGGGTCCATATGCCCCGCCCCCAATTCAGAGCAGAGCCTGTAGATTAACAGAGAGCACTGAACTGGTCAACGTTCTCACATGAAGTAATTTTGAAGCTGAGCTTGAAGAAATACACAGTAACTATGCACATAAGTGCTCCACCGGTCAGGTCTCAGCAAGGAATCACAAATCACATTAAATATTTCTGTGGGGGGATATGACTTGGGCACAATATATATAGAGGCACAATAGAGGGATGGTAGACTCTCCAGCCCCTGGCAGTGGCCAGGAAGATCATTTCAAAGTAGACCAGCATGTGCAAAGGCCCTGGGGTAGAGGAAGCTAGGTGTGCTTGCAGCTAGAGGAGAAGGAGGGAGGGGGCAGGAACACTGATAGTTCAAGGAGGATCATGGGAGTGGAGATAAAGACAGGTCAGGTGGAGACAGCTTCATCAGCTTTGGGAAGAACTTGGACTTGACCAGGAGAAGAATAGAAAGCCAAAGAGGGACGCGCCCGTGCTCTAACCAGCCTGGCATCAGTGGCTCCCACGCCTGCGCTAATACATTCTCTCTGACATTAGGAGGCCATGCCTCTGTCCCTACACTGTCAGTTCCTTACTCAATATTTGCTGACTGTCCCCTCAAACTTGAAGCCACCTGGGCCAGCCTCCTTACCCCACCCAGACTTCACAGGGCCTGAGTGTTCCCTGTGTCATTTACGGCAGTGTCCTCCATCCCAGGACCCAGGGTTGTCTCTGCTAGGCTGCTCTTCCCCATCAGGCAGCACCGTCCCACCCAGCTCCTCTCCACACAGGCTTAGCTAGCTCCGTAGCTTCAAAGTGTCTCGCTGTTGAGGGTAAAGCTCAAGCCTCCTGCATACTAGAGAAGGGTTCACCTATTGGCCAGTGGAGACTCCAAACTGGTTTGTTCTTGATTTCTTTGAACAGGAAGACTGTTCTAACCACTGCCCACCAGTCCCCGTATCCAGCTGTTCCCCAGGGTCTCAGTTYTGAGGCGCTCCATCTGGACTTCCTGGCCAGCAGGGCAGAGCCCAGACTCAGGTATTTTAGCACCATCCTTCTTGGTGCTCCTGCTCCATCACGCAGGACCCATGGCTGCTCCAAAGGCACTGGCCGCCAGCCTTAGCTATCCCGACTTTCATTCCACACCACACACCTTTCTCTGTGTCTGTCCATACACTGTAGGGACTCTCTGACTCGTGGTGGGGGTCCCAGATGCTGCTCCTCATCTCAAGGTCCTCTCAGTCCCAATGCCACGTCCCTATCTTCTCAGTGACAAAGCTCAGGTATACCAACCTTAATCCATCCCTGCTCAAGAAGGCAAATCGTCTGAGCTAGTGTTTTCTGACACAGTGGCCTCTATTAGGGCCACTGGGCAAGTGGGTCAAGGTGGAGCACCCAGCGGTGGGAGCACGCAGCAGTGGGAGCACGCAGCAGTGGGAGCACGCAGCAGTGGGAGCACTCAGCAGTGGGAGCACCCAGCAGTGGGAGCACTCAGCAGTGGGAGCACCCAGCGGTGGGAGCACCCAGCGGTGGGAGCACTCAGCAGTGGGACCAGCACCAGGCAGAGGTCCTGGGGCAGCGGGAAGCTGAGTATGGTGAAATCTAGAAGTGAAGCAGAAGGTCAGAGGCTCTGATAGGGAAGGGCAGGCAGTATGGATGGGTGTGGAAAGGAGTCCAACAGCTTTCACAAGATCTGTCAGTGTTCCGGGTGGTCCATACACTGTGACCTAAATCAAGGTCTTTAATCCGAAATGCTGTCCCTTCTATGTCTTCTTTTCATCAGGGTTAGGAAACAAAGTCTTCCTGTTCAAAGACATCGAGAGCAAACCTGTTTGGAGCTGGAGATGCTGGCCAGTAGTTGAGCCCTTCGCCACCACGCAGGAGGCTTGAGATTTCCCCTCAAAGGTGAGAAAAAGAAGGGAGGGAGGGAGCAAAGGCTGRAGATAGCTCAGTGGTTAAGAGCATCCACCACTCTTGCTGAGGATCCAAGTTTGGTCCCTGAAACCCATGTCAGGGGGTTCATCTCTGCCTCTAACTTTAGCTCCAGAGGGTCTAATACCCTCTTCTGACCTTTGCAGATACCTTCATTCATGTCACACACACACACACACACACACACACACACACACACACACACACGCTTGCACAGGCACATCCACACACAGACAACATGCATACCCACGTGCACACATACACAGAGACACGTGCACATACACGCACACACACAAGCACAGGCACACACTTTAAAAACAGAATCTTTTAGAAGGGAGGCAGGAAGGATGAACAATGAATTGGCCAGTCTTGTTTGTAGGAACCAAAGGGACGGCAGCATCCTCTAGCAACGCAGAAAGTCTTCGCTGTGCTGTATCTTGATTTATTCTGAGGCCTCTGGGCCCTAGGGTATCAGGGGTTATAGAGGCACAAAGGGGTTTGATGACATGCTCAGGGGTTATATAAATAAGGGCCCATTGGTGAAGGGATGCCTGTTTCCAGGAGACAGGAAGAGAGAGGGGAACATAGCAATGCACAGGAGATTAGCTCCCAGTATATTCCCTCAGGGCGCATCTTGACTGGATCCAGCCATCACTTGCTGGCTGTAGCCTTGAACACAATACCTAATCTTCCCTGCCTCCATTTCCTTTGCTGTAGACAAGAGTGATAATAGTACCTCCTGATAAAGAGTAAGGTGGTCTTGAAGGACCCAGTGGTGGCACACAGCCTGTAGACTGGCAGCGAACCTCCTCAGAAGTGCATCATTGGCTTGGCAAAGGGCTGTGGTGACAATAGAAGCAGGAGGCATGTGACTGGTGTGATGTGTGACTGGTAGGGATGGGGAGGAGGACCTAGTGATGAGAGAGCTCTGCTGGGTTCCCTACGCCCTAAGTGCTTCCTACTCCCATGCAGCGTGCTTGTCTTCACAGTGGGCTCAGGACTTCTAAATCCCCTGGAGGCTGTTTATATTTTCCAATTTATCGTCTGTCTCCCCCACTCCCCAGGCCAGCCCCAGTCATTCCCACCAAGCTCACTACAGTACAGGGGTCCAGGGCCACAGCAAGCACTTCATCTGACCCTCCAGCAGGGATGCCTAGATGTCCTCTATCCCTTGCAGCTCCTGCCACAGGGAGCGTCAGGGTTCCCTGTCACAGTGTCTACTTCCTGCCTCAGAGGATCCCCCTGCTCTGCTGCTGCTTCCTGTCATTCTACTGATGTCATCTTCCGAAGGATGAGAATGTGGTAACCCAAATGTTCCCTTGGACCCATATATGGAGCAGTTCTTTCTTCTCCCATCCAAGAAAATCAATCTTCCATGGAAAACAAGCCACACACATCAGTGTGCTTCCTCCAAGTGCTGCCAGGCACCGGTGGGCCCAATCACCAAGAAAAGCAGATTCAGTTCTCACTGGGAGGGAAAGTTAGGACCATCTAACTCCCATCAGCTCCTCCAGGACTAGCTGAAGCGCCTCTTGCTGGGTGTAAGACCACATGACAGGTTTAATGGTTTAAGCAGTACAGAGTTGCCCAGTCACAAGATGAGGGGTAAAATCAAAATGTGACTGTTAGTACCAAGACCTGTGACGTCATATAGGCGACAATTAGCACCTGTTACCAAGGCAACAGCCGCCATATACCCAGAATTCAATGGGCCTACCTTTACCTGTAATTGCGTCACCACTAGTATATAAATGGGTAGCGTTTCTTCTTCTTCTTCTTCTTCTTCTTCTTCTTCTTCTTCTTCTTCTTCTTCTTCTTCTTCTTCTTCTTCTTCTTCTTCT